>DWOP01000238.1:0-10273 GCA_018251135.1 Cephise aelius
GGCTCCATTTATAATATAGTCATATTTTTTAACCCCCGACTGAAAAAATGGGTGTTATAAGTTTAAGGTGTGTATCTGTCTGTGGGCTCGTGGAGCTCAAACAGGTGGACCGATTTGAATACGGTTTTTTTATGTACGAATTTAGCTGCTTGTTATAAAATACTTATAAATTGTATCCCAGTATTAATGGGTTGATGATGCTGATTTAGTTTCCCCCTTTGTAGAAACCCCAGGCAGTTGGTGTCACGAAGTTTCCAATCCTCTCTCGATCTTGTGGCGACAAACTTCATGAGCTTTGCAGTTTGTCTGTTGTTCTTAGACTTTTTAAATGTGTGGTTCGGACGAGGGGTGTAAAAATATGAAGAAATACTCGTAGAGACAGAGTTCGTTATTGAATTAATAAATATTTTGTTGACTATTATTTTTAACAGTAACTATGCAATTAATATTTATTTATATTTTTGAATGTTATTATATCATTATGATTTATTAACTTTTGTTTTCGCAAATCAAATACGAGTAAATAGTATGAGTTTTGACATTCAGAACACGATTTCGGTCATCAGTCAATATTGATTACGTTTGGAAAATCGAGCGCTCGGTCAATAATTTGTACAGCAAAATTTTTGTTCCCAAACTTGTCACTAGTTGCGTTACCTGTAGATGTATGGAAAAACTGAACGAATACGATACTTGATTTCGAACGTCAAAGCTCATACTAAGAATACAGAAAGTTAAGAGAATTCAGGATTGCATAATATAAAAATACGTTATACTGCGAAGTATGGACAACTTGTTAAAGTAATCTATCTTTTATTAAGTAATATTTCTTACGCTGACATCTTTGAACATTTAGGAAATTTAAGATTATCTAAAACAATGAATTTCAGGCATCCATGGCAACATCACCCCATTACCCAGGGAGGCCCGGATTCCATGTCCAATGTAATTGAATCCCGCTGTTCCCGGGATCTTCAATTAAACCAGCCGTTAATTAAGCATTTTCGACCCACAGGACTTTCGGAAAATCCCGATCACTGCAAGACGTAGATATTTAATGGATCTAACAATACATCAACAACATGTACAGTGAATTTAATAAATAGTATAAAACAAACACTCCTTATACAGAAAATTAACCGGACAGCCACTAACCGCGATTGTGAGTTTTTCCATTAACTTCTTCTAAACCATGGAACCCATTTTAGTACAATTTTCACTGACATTTAAAGTAGGTACATTTTTCAGTTAATTTTCATGTTTATCTTTGAATAGCAGTGGAAAGCTTGGTAGAGTTGCTAGTATTTAATAAATAAGCTCTAAATTTAGATCTCCGTTTCAGATTTCACATTATTCTTAGGAAAACTTAAACATTCTTAAATCTTATTAGTTTTTCACCAACACAAATCTAGGGCAATCTCATCGAAGACCATTTATTTTACTAGTAAATTATAAATATAAAATATTAACTTTTCAAATAAATTCCTATTCCCACTCGGATCTAAAATTACAAACTCTTATGGCGGTTAACAATAAATTCTTCAGATACAAAATTCTCTCTAGGTATCATCATCATCAATCCTTTACTGTCCCACTGCTGGGCATGGGTCTCCTCATAAGGTGTGAAAGAGCTAGGCCTTAGCCTACCACGTTGGCCAAGAGCCGATTGGTAAACTTCACATACCTACCTTAATGCCTAGTGGCATTCTCTACCAGTCAACCCAATTACAAATGTCTTTAAATATTCAGGAAACAATTTTACTGAAACTTTTCAAGTTACACAGAATTTTAAGCTAGATACTACGCAATAAATATTGTGGCAAGATGCTGCGGCCGCACGATATGCTAATGGCGGCGACGAGTCCCCGGGGACTTAACACGTAAATGTTGTGGTTTCTATTAAGGAAATGTTACAAGAAAATAGTTCTTCCTACTGCTTAAAGGAGTCTGCCCGCTACACGGTATCATATCATGAGCGTGCTGGGCACGATTAAAGAGGTGCTAGGACACAAATAAAATGATATTTAATTTTAACAAAAATAAACGACTTCAGATAAGGACTCATATGATTTTGTCATGGGTACCAATGTCAGAACTGGACCTAATTAAAATGGGACCACATCGGAAGCACCAGCCTTCGAATAAAAAAGATACATCAAAATCGGTTCACCACAATACTGTAATTTAAAAGTGAAATTGATTGATTGAGTTGAAAATGAGGCCTTCTTTATTTTTCATAGATAACTCTCATTTCGATTCGTAATCACACTTCGATTAGAATCAAACTAGGGTAGGTTACCATTATTAGATATAAAATAAAAAAAGCCTTTATTGTTCTTGCAATCAACTTATAATTTGGCGTATTGTTAGTATGGTTAGATTTAACCTTTTTAATTAAATTTGTTCAGTATTAACTTGTTCTTCGTTTTTGGAGTCTTTCTGCGTAACCACCGTAAGTATATTCACAGAAAAAAACATAAGAAATAAAAAAGGAAGAAAAATGTTTGTATTAAGAAATACCTAAAAGAGTATGCTTATTAAACCGTTCGGTCACCGACCGACACCGTTGCATGCGAAGCATGACAAAATTTGTCAGTGCAGGCATGCTTCGATTTTGATTTCGATTTTTAAAACCGTTTTGCACGGGTGTTATGCGCTATTCACACATTCATCATATTATAATACAGCCTAGTGGGAGAACCTCTTTACTCTTTATTCAAGCTTTATTGGTTACGAGTATAATAATTGTACATAAGAGACGTAGTAGCAGTTTTCTTTATATAAGATTTATTGTAATGTTGTAGAAATGAAAAACAATCATCAGAAAACGATTAAGCTAATAGATACAGAAGAAGCAAAGAATATATTAAGCACGGTTTTTCAATTTTATTTTAGAACCTAAACTTTTACTTTCCATTAGGATTTTTTTTGTAACATAAATATATATTTTATAAATATATAACAACTTGTATTACTTCAACATAAGAATGTCCCAATGATTGAAAGGTAACTTGTACTGTCAGTTTATCTACAGATATAACAAATGGACAGAAAATTCATCAAGACTTATTTTTGAATTTATTTCCGAACGATTTCGAACATTAATTTTGACATACTCAGGTCTGAGATAAGTAACGTTTTCTTAGGTACCTCATTACGCACCCCCGGCTCGCCAGGCAGCATAAATTGCCCCCGTAACTATTATTTTTCACGATTCTTTCTCCAATTTACTGCTTTTCGGTCGGGGGTGTATTTTAAAGACGCACAAAAGGTGGGGCGATAAATAATGAAATAATAGCCGGGTGCAGGCTGCACGCGAGGGAAATGCAGGGAAATTGTTTCTTCGTCGACTTCGGATTTTTAGCAAACACTAGTAAAGCAGACCTTTTGTGTCAAGAGTTAGGTTTAGTTGACTATTATAAAACAAACAGGAGTAACTTGCCCTAATAGTCACAAAATTCAAGGTTCGTTTACTAATAAACATTTTGTTTTTCCTTGATACAGTCCTGTTCAAGTAAGTTCAAAGATGTCTATGAGCCGTAATCTACCTTTTTGTGAACTTCATAATGTTTGTCTTATCTTATTTTATTCTCAATCCTAAGAAAACAAGTACACAAGCCCACTCGCACTTAATCACTCTTTTGACCCTTTAATTGTACATTTACTTCATCAAGTCCTATGTAAACAAATGAATAATAATAATAAACGCTTTCACACTCATAGCCCCACAACAGGGCTCCCTGTGTCACTCAGTCAATTGCAGAAACACCTAGACCCAGAACACAATTATAAATTCACCATTTAAATTTCTGACTGGCCGGGAATCGAATCCGGAACCCTCAGCGTATCAGTCCGGCATCCGTCAAAACAAAAATGTATAAACAAAAATAATATCCCATTCACAGAGCTAGCTCTTTGGCAAACCCACTTCATCCTGCATTCTTTGAGCAAACTCAATTCTAATAACAAGTCCCTGCAATCCATTTTGGGAAGATTAAATTCCCTGAAGTTGTTCAGTGCTAACTACATTTCAGACAATAGGTCTGATCAAGGTGCAGGCAGGGGGCGCGCTAAGTGAATTATGAGCAAGTCACCCTCGGGTTCTTACCTCAATCTATTTACAAGAATAGTAAGAGAAAATTACTAAATTCATATTTTTCCTGTGTCTTATTAAAGAGGTGTTCAGTGACTTTAGTATGAGTTTTGACATTCGAAATCGAAAATATTTCTCAATAACAGACTCAATTAAATCAATAGTATATAATAAATATAACAGATATCGTTCTAATTAAAATTTAAGATATGGGATATAGTCTGTTCAAATGCGTGTTTTTCATATTGTCATTCAAACATATTTTTTCTGTTGGTAATTTGAATATGCAGGTTGAATACGGACACGAACAGTGGATGTCTAAGGAATACTTGGCTTATTTTTTAAATACTTTTACATCTTATGCGATAAAAACAAAGGTGCCCCGTGGAGCAAGCGGGAGCATTGAGTCCCATGGGGTGGCGATGACGCGACTTGAGAAACGAAATAAAAAACTTGAAATCGATATGCTTCGTGCATGCACTCGGCATACTGATGGGAATACTCTGTGGTTTGCATTTAAATTTCTGTTCTTTACTTAAAATAATTTAATAAAAATGTTGGTTAATATTATTCGAGTAGTCGTTCCACTTTTTATGAATGTGTGTGACCGCAGTCGTTGTGGACGTTTATTGGAGCATAAAATAATAGGATCCATAAAATAAAAGCGGCTATAAAACATTTCTATTTAGTAAAAAAATATATGAACCCTACCATTTTATATGTGACAAATTACATATGATACATGCGCAATTATATATTATATATATACGAGTATACTATTGTATAAGAGCAATTGTAGAAAAATGTCATATAATTCACTTTAGCATGCACACCATTTGTAATGGGATATTCTATGAGGATTGTGCAACAGTATAGACACAACACTTTTCTTATTATTCAATTTAATCATTATTTAATTACCTGAAACAACGTTATAGAATAGTCATGGTTGATAGTATTAATGTGTTTCCTTTTCATTAATTCCTGAAGAATAGAATCGCGTGATAATACTGTATAAATTAGGCGGCTCTCGGCACTAGCAGTGAACGACTTTATCGCACCCTCGCGCCGTATCTTTCTCATTTATCCCGAAGTTATAAAAAGGAAGTTACTTTTCCTGCGCTGAGCAGTCAACTGTTGTACTTTATATATTTTTTAAATTTAAAATACATAAATAGAACAATATATATACAATACGCATAGAGACAATTCTAGTTTATCGATAAATATAAAAGACGTAAAAATATAACTACATTTAAAAAACTATTAAAACAACATATAATCGCAGTATATAAATAATCATTAAAAATATAATACAACTTCATTTAAGTCATACAGGTACGCTCATCTTGTCACTTCCAGTCAAAGTCATCACTTAATCTTTGTATACATAATTTTCTACTCCTACAGTTCAGCGATATTTTTACATGTAACCTCATTGTATGCTATATTTACTAATTTGATTTAAAATTGTTATTTCTCTGTAAGTGTCTTTACTCATGACGCGATATTGCATCAATTGACGATGTCGATCGGATATCGTATAAAACAGGCGACCTATAAAATGTATGACAATCTCAAAAGTGGAATTGCATCGCATTGCACCATTAGGACGTACTTGCAATTTCTGCATACAATCTATGCGATGTCGCGTGCGATAAATCGCTTCATGGGTAAAGACATAGAGTTATAAATAGTGGTTTTTAATGGTAATATGGGACCACGATGCGCCATCGATTGATCCCTTATCAATAGGGGCTTCCCTTAAGTAATAAAGTAAATCAACAAAGATTAAAATAAAAAATGTAGGAATCCCGAACAAACTCTTTGTCCAAACTTAGGTGAACGCAGTAATTGCTAGGTCGCCTAACGACCCAATGTTGGACCGGCGCAGATAAATTGGTAGTTAACTGCTATTGAAAATTGTATCTGAATATACTGTAATAAAGTTCATTTTCGATTGTTTGACACCGGTAGTCCTGTTTTCGATTTTATACGGAATCACTAAATGACTTTTGTGGAAGCGTTCTCTACGAGTTTCCTGCACTATAAGTTAGCTAAATTACGTTGTCAGCTGCGCCGGTGGAGAAATGTTCAGCTCGGGCTACTTCTAATATTGATTTACTGAAATGTTGCAAGTGGGGTATAGAATCCTGTGTAGGGTTGCCAGGTCGCCATACCTGATGGCCGGACAAATCTGCGAGTTTGGCCTAAAATTAGGGTAAAAAGGCAGGAAACCCTGCATAGTGGAGGATTTCAGGTCTTAATGTAAAAACATGAATGTAACACCAAGCTTTTTGATTGATTACCATAAATTTTCTCAAATTCTAATTAAATATAAATAAAATAATCAGTCCTAGTACTTTATTACTCAGTCAAAATGAACATTCTCGTTAGTGATCGAAATTCACGTCTCGATCCGCGTGAATATCGGAATATAAATATATTAACATAAGCCGGACAGGCCGGGCACTTTAACTTTGGCCGGACGAGCAATCAAAAAGCCTCACTATGTCCGGCTTAGTCCGGACGCCTGGCAACCCTATTTTTTCTTCTTTTGCTGTTAGAAATTTAAAAATATCTAGCGGTTTTTCATGATTATCTGGAATCGAGTTATCGCTATCTGTACCGCTACTTTGTAACAACGATTGTGATTTCGAAGTGAGATGTCAAATTTAAAGAATTTGATTGGTTAATTTTGACACTTCACTTGAGTTGACCTTGAGCGACCAATTAAATTCGTTGAATTTTACAATTTCACTTCGAACTCACTTTCGACATCAAATATTCTTACAGAATAGCCCTACTGATACGGGTTTCTCGTCAAATTATTATAAGCTTTATCCGTATGATTCATAGATACATATAGGTATTAGAAACCATAAGAATGAAGTAAGTTATAAATTTTTACATGGTATAAATAAATTCAAAGGCGGAAGATTTGGAGGTCTTGTAGGCCGTTTCATCGGCCCGTTTATATCTACCGAGATTGAAATTTTGTATTTGTGTATAATCTCTCTAGTACTCTATATTTTATTAGAATTTTTCAGTATCCCCTTTGTCTGGAAGATCGGTCACCTTTGTCAGAAGAAGAAGAGACGTTGTATGTTCTGGATATTTGATCATTAGAAACTCCATCGTAAAATCCAATAAAATAATAGTAACTGTCTTTTTTACAATTTTAGTTACTTCCGACCAACTAATGAAATTTAATTCCCGAAACTATGATATAAATATAATTCCCGAACTAATGAAATTTAATAATACAAAATTTTACCAATAAAATCGACTTTTAATTAAGACTTAATATGATTTTCTCGTTGATGCCATTGTCAGTACTTGACCAAATTATAATGGAACCACACGGGAAGCACCAGCTTTCAAATAATAAAAGAATCATCAAAATTGGTTCACCCAGTCAAAAGTTCTGAGGTAACAAACATAAAAATACAGTCTATTGAAACACCTCTTTTTTTTAAGCCGGTCAAAAAATAAAATGGAATGTCAAAGAATATTCGTTGATATCGTCATCGGTCTAATTAAATGTTTTATATTCAAAACTGTTCGGTAAAATATTTTTGAAAGATTATTTATACTTATTTTTTTTTGGACAATTAAAAATCTAATTATTATTCTGTGCAAGTTTTTACTTCTTCAAATGCGCGCGTAATTGACACGTGCAAGGTTAGACCATAGACTATAAGTAAGTATTGTGACACCTTTTTTTGGCCAAGGTGGCACAGTCGAAATACAATTAAATGTTTGTATTATATCTTGTTTATGTACTTTGATAAAATACATAACTTATTTATATTATGAGCTGTTACTTAAATTAGGACATAAGAAAAAGCAAAGAATGTATGGTGAGAGACAAAGAAGCAAGTATGGAAAGAGTAAGAAATCTTCAAAAGACCATTAGCACTTCCTATAATGAAGTGCCTGGGATAATGTAATTATATAGTATTTGAATTCATTCTATTTTTTGTGTTTTGTGTCTTCTAAAACGTCGCATCGTCACCACTTTACTGTTTTACTGCTGGGTAAGGGTCTCTCAGAATGAGAAGGATCTAGGCCTTATTCACCACTGGCCAATTGGTAGACTTTACATACCTTTGAGACCTTTTTCTTTTTTATATAAGAATTCTCAGGCGTACAGGGTTCCTCACGATATTTTCCCTTATCGTTCAAGCTAGTGATAACTTGTCTATAATACGCACATAACTCAGAAAAGTTAGAGGTGTGCGCCTGGGATTGGAACCACGGACGCCAGTGTGAGAGGCCGGAATCTTGACCACTGGGCTATCATTGCTAATTTATATTTAAATAAGTTTAATTATGTAGTTTTCGCTGTTATAAGTCCAATAAAAGTAAAGATCTAAATTATGGTTTAATTAACTTTAATGATTATCTCCTTCATTTCATTATTATAGTTGTGTTAATTAATATAATTATAATGAAACCGGACAAAAACAGCCTAATTATTTGATAACCTAAGTTGGGCAAATTTTATTCGATCGAATTATTCAAATATAATTATAATTCACTAGCAATCACCCGCGGCTCCGCCCGCGTAATACGCAAGGAAAGCTCTAAATGTTGCCGTTTTCGTAATATTTGTATTGCTGCTCCTCTTCTCTTTCTTCTTCCTCGCTAAATGGACTATCTTACGCTAAAATAATTTTTCAAATCTGTCCAGTAGTTCCTGAGATTAGCGCGTTCAAACAAACAAACAAAACAAACTCTTCTGCTTTATATTATTAATATAGATGGATATTGGTTACGAAGTGGTGTATTGTTATAACAATTTATCACAGTTTATATTCTCGCGATAGATTATAAAATAAAAGTTTTCACAATTTTACGGTGACATATACACTCAATAAACAATTAGTAATATAATCAGAGTGTGTTTATTTTCTTTCGAATCTTA
The DNA here is from genome assembly GCA_018251135.1 of Cephise aelius. Taxonomy (NCBI): domain Eukaryota; kingdom Metazoa; phylum Arthropoda; class Insecta; order Lepidoptera; family Hesperiidae; genus Cephise; species Cephise aelius. Next base: position 9,024 of record DWOP01000238.1, read on the forward strand.
CCTTGCTCTGTCTTCATATCATCTGTTACTTCGCAGTAGAAGAAAGTTTGCAAGGCACCTTGCACACCAACTCCTGACCTACGGGGGAGTTATTATATTATGTAAACACGCCCATTTATCGACACCATCAACCCTTTACTATCAAACTACTGGACAAGAGTCTCTTCTAGAAATGAATAGGGTCTGCTAGGTTATTCTGTAAGAACATTGTTTGAAGTTCGAAAGTGAATTCGAGGTGAGATGTCAAATTCAACAAATTCGATTGGTTCGCTCAAGGTGAACTCAAGTGAAGTGTCAAAATTGACGTATCAAATTTGTTGAATTTGGCATCTCACTACGAATTCACTCTCGAACGTCAAACGATATTCTTACAGAATAGCCTAGCAGCATTGTATAGGCTCAATCTTATTTGTCACAACTTTGTTGGTAGATTCTCCCGAGTGTTATGAGGCGTCGCTTGACCATTTCGACGCAAGTTATGTAGGTTATGGATTCCCCGGAGTGGTCGCTAAGCGCATAGGTGGGCCACCAAGGGAGTTTTAGTGGGTAAAAATCTCACATAATGGTATCGCGCCCATGATGTCGGGTATCTATTGAAGGATTTTTCCAATTAAAAAAGGCCGTTAGTACCCATACGAGAATATAAAACCATCGCCTATCTAACGCCTTGAATAATACAAATTGATTGTTACGTCTATTTCAAACAGCTCAACATAGATTTGATTAAAATAAACAGAATAACATTAAAATGACCATAAATGCAGCAGGAAATGTTAGTTACCTTAGATCAAGATTGTTTTTATCTCGCATTGATAAGCCAATCGCCAGATACAATCGATTTATTAAGTGATTTGATAATGTTATATGTATTAATTAATATTTTAAAAAGTTTGATTCGCAACTAATATTACAAATTTCAATTTGCAAATCAAGATTGCATCATAATAAATTTGATGATCTGCATGCGATCTGCTAAGCAGATCCATGGTTCGATTTCGGCCCAGTTGGAAATTTAAATTATGAATTTATGTTTCTGCTCTGCATGTTATCTTTTAGTTAAACATTAGCAATATGTACATATATAAAAATCAATTGCTGTTCGTTAGTCTCGCTAAAACCCGAGATCGGCTGGACCGATTTGGCTAATTTTGGCTTGAATTATTCGTGATAGTCCAGGGAAATTAAGAAAATGTGAAGAAATCACAAGGAAAATAGTAAAAACGACAATGTTTATTTTCCCATACACACAG
>DWOP01000239.1:0-10264 GCA_018251135.1 Cephise aelius
AGTATTTTTAGTTATAATAAAGATTGATTTATTGAAGATCTGTATTTTATTATTTCACAACACTATATTTCACATAATCATTAACAGGCACTTGACATCTTTTTTATTACTTATTAATATTTAAAAAGTTATCTTAAAAGTTGCATCAACAGAAATCATTTGCTAGTTTGAACTGCATCATTCTACTGAGAAATTCTAGCAAAAAACAATTTCAAAACTCCCATAACAAGAACCTGGAAAACCAAAGTTCACTGCTGTAGTTTTATTATTGTCAAAGATTTTGTACCTATCGTGGTCTATGGTTGATGTTACTTTGAAATCCCTGAGAGAACGAACGCCGTCATGGCTGGCTACAACCCTTCTTCAAAGTCCCACTGATGAGCACGGGCCTCTCCCTAAGACGGAGGAAAGTCTGGACCCTGCTCCAAATGCGGGTTAGTGGAAGGTACGCGTTAATGGCCAATCCGTGTCGGATGTTTTCATCTTCATCATAATTTACTACAACCGAGATCGGCGGCCTCACATGCGTTAACTTAGAGCGCATAAAATTTCGTCAATAGCGGTGGTACTGACTACGACCAAGTTTGCTAAATTTATAGATCAATTACGATCCGCGTAAGCCGTAGGACTACGCGTACCTTTCTTAGAAAATAGATAACCCAAATAAAATTAAAAGCAACAAACCTTAAAAGTACTTTTCCTGCATGCGAGTCTTGTTTCTCTTGCGTTGCATCACTGACCATTCGAATGTCATCGGACGCATCAAATTGAAATAATGGTCCACTTTTCCCTCTGGCCTGTAATATAATGTTGCGGTGGTACTGTGATTCCTATTAGAAGAGCAAGCAACTGATTCCTATTAGAAGAGTCTCATAAAGTATTAGAAAATGACTCCTATTAGAAGAGTTTTTAGAAAAACTACCAGTATGGGGACAAGTTCTCGAGATTAACAATGTGTCGACATGAGCTGGTCATCTTTTTGTCATCATTATTACAGATAACAATAGGCAGTAGAAATAATATATCAGATGAGCTGTGTTGTTGTTGGTGGCTTTCAATGTCATCCCATACCTACCTCATTGCTGGACATGGTCTTTCCTCAGAATAAGAATGATTAAGGCCATGGTCCTCCACAATGGCCAAGTATCAATGCTTCACTTCACTTACCTCTGTAAACTTTTTTTAAGAAATCCCAAGTGTGTCAAGGTTTTCTCCTTTTCGGTAGATCAAGAAGTGCATGAGAAAAATGGAAAATTGCACAGATAATATGAATGCAAATATATCAAACATACCTTAGTAACAATAAAATCATAAAATGTATAATGATGAGGCAGTATGAGATCTTCTTTGACGTACATAAGTTGATCAGCTGATACTGTTTTCAGTTCACTGAACTCTGGCCTTAGTGTGTCCAGGCATCTTTGAAGGAATTGGTAGATGGAGTTACCTGTATCAAGAACATGACAAAGTAGTAAGCAGACTTGGAAGGACAACATTTTATATAATTTAATGGTACCATAGTAACCATAGTAATATTTTTGGCTTAAATAGCTGAGAAGCCCAACATAGTTAAAGACGGTATACTTGTTCAGATACATCGCTGCTGCTAATATGTATATGATATTTCTTAGAACAATTGCATCAGAAATTTTGTACTTTAAATGCAAATTAAGCTAAGTGTAATTAAACATACAATTTCACGTCTTATATAACTTGTCATTCCCAGAAATCATACACAGATTTTACATAAAGGTGTTCACTTAGGTCAAAGAACTTTCCTTCAATATTCCTTAATAATTGTAAGTGGGTTTTAATTTATTGAATTACAAGCTAAGCCGTTTTGTAATTATCGTAATTATATATTATTAGCCTTTCTCATGAATGTGACTATTATGTACAAAATTATTTTTTCAAATCCAACTAGTACTTTCAGAGATTGGTGTATTCCAACAAACAAACTCTTTGATTTTTTTTTATATTGGTGTAGAAAACGAAATAATCTATTTTCAATAAAAACCTTTTTTCAATGTAACAATTCTTCTGTGACCAGACCCATCCCAGTAGCTGAATGTGACTGTGATGGGCTCATCTTTCAGGCTTGCTTGAGTCATGACCCACTCCAGCCGGAGTTCCTCACGAAGTTTCAAGTCAGCCTCTTCTCGTTCTCTGTCAGGTAGGAATGAAGTATCAACATCTGGATTTTTCTTTATCTTTTTGCATACCTGCAAGAGTTTTAATTTTATATTTATGAAAATACTTTATTTTCATATTTAAACCTCTTGCATTAATTACTATGTAAAAAAGGCACAGCTTGATTTACAATTTATCAACAGTTTATTCACAATTTTACAATATCATATATGATCTGACCCTAAGCACTGTCATGGATTCCTGAACTAGAATTGATAAACCAGTCACAGATCATCGACATGGCCCTGGAAGGAGGTTATAAGTAACTTACAACTTCATCTTGTTCTCTCCAGGTTTTATCTGGTTTCTCCTCCAACTCCTCTTCATCTTCCTCTACATCCTCGTTTAAATCAAATGATAGTGCTTGGATCTGCAATAAATAACTAAAATTATGCTTAGGAATACCAAAAAACTGTCTAGACTGTACTTGCAATATTAGCCAACATTCTATGTGATTTTGGTCACAACATATTGCTACACGAGTAAAGATACAATACTCACACATTAACATTGATGTAAAAATTAAGATTTATCAACTGTGTACTGCATTACAATACATGCAATGAAAGCAGGAGTAAGATGTGCTGGCGCCAATTCTAATATAATTTTATATTTCAATAGACATTGCTAGAACTATATTTAAATACCTGACGTTTTTGTTTGTTTTTTTGTGCTTGTTTCGCTTCAATCTCTTTTTGTCGCTCTTTCTCTTTCTCTGCTTTCTTCTGTGCGAGTTTCTTCTCCCTCTCGCGCACTATATGTTCTTGTTTCGCTTTCATTTCATCAAGGGTAACAAGCCCAATTGTGGAACTCTTGAGTTGCTGTTCCACTGCATCGTAATGCGTTGCGAATTTGTTCTCTATATTGTCGATTTTAAGGTCTTCCTCTATTTTCTTCTTTCTTAACTCTATTTCCTGCTGAGCTTTCTCTCGTTTTTTCATTAGCTGCATAGCTCTTCCAGCCTCCGAAGCCGCTCCTTTGTAATGGGCCATTGTGAAATTCCGTAGTAAACTGATACAAATTACGAAATTGTATTCCCCACTTTTCCGTTTTAACAGAAGTTATTAATTTTTTTAACAATATCAGGAATAAAGTGAACAAATATAGTCAAACCAAGGTTTACCAACAACGTCTGGTCAACATTCCAGAATGTAAACTGTCAATTTGACAAATTGACGTCTCTGTTGTTGACATGATATAGTATAAATGTATATTGTTGACAGGATAGATTATAGACTATACACTGATACAGATAGATAAAGCTTTAATTTTTAGTATGCTAGCGCTGCGTTTTTTTTTAGACTAACTCTTAAAATCACGGTGGTCCATAACTATACTTTTCATAATAATGTACTTTGTATCTGTGGGGCTACTACATGATCGCTAACGGGTTTTTACTTACAGAAGTAAATTTAATAACTTCTAAGTACTTTAGAGTTTCTAACATTTCAATGATCTCAATACAATATTAGGTATATGATTGTTTAATATAAAGTGGCATAAAGTTCACCTGGTATCTTGAATATCCAATATTTTGAAGCCAAATCGATGCTATTGATGGTGGCGTATTGGCCACAGCAGTGCGTTTCTATGCGTTGTACATGATTAAAGCTATGTTTCTATTCTATCAAGGGTTTATAGAAGAAAGATTGTAATAGTACCTACTCTATTCAATGAAGGATAGAAGTAACAACCGTAGAGGATTATCTCAAAAGTATCCAAAGGTATTAAATAAGGATAGGCTACTATAGCAAAAATATCATTTCCAAAGAGAGTACTAACAGTAATTAAAGTAAGGTAGAAAAAAAACATATTTTAGACTTCATGCATACTAAAGGTTTTGAATACAGCAGTCTTGTCCTAGTCAACCATTTTATGAAAATTTTCAACTCTCCACACTTTCCTCCGTCTATAACTGTTATTTTTTTTGTGATACTCCGTTTCTATTCTAACGCCATTTTAGAGTGCTTTTGGACTATTACTAACTGCTCATCAATGATCATTTTATTAACTTGCCCGTATGTGCAATGGTTCTCCTTACTTCTATCCTCCATGCTCTACGCTTTGATTGATTGACAACAACTGCCAGAGTTGACAGTTGGTATTGCTTGCTTGACTTTTCTTAGTTTTCTTTCTTTTGGCATGTGCGTATAAAATTGCCGGGCGCTTTCCGTTATTTTTTGTTTTGTTGCACATTGTTGATAGTCTTGTAAAAGCGGTCAGAATATCGTTAACTATGGATGAAACAATATTGTTACCGTCACCTAATTGGTTCCAAGTGTCGGGTATAGCGGCTAGCACCGACGGTTGGTTATTCTACGGAGGTCCCTCGAAGAACCTTTGTGTCTTAGAACCCTTACCTGCGGACTACGATGGCGTGATAAGTAGTCACAATGGATATCGTGCGCATGTATTTGCGAAGGCCCATCCGGAAAAGTAAGAAAAATTACTATTTGCTACACCAAGACCCAAAGTTTATTTTGATTCTTTTAAACATTCATATTTGTTTATATTTATTTAGCGCAAACGCAAAAACTATGTAAAAGGCTGTAAATTTGTTCAGTAATAACTTGAATGTCACAACGGACAGCATAAACAGAAACCATCAATATGCATTAAATGCATGATTGTGTGTGTAATGTTCTTTTTTTTTAAATTTAATGTATTTGTAATTCATTATTATATATAACAATAAAGCTTTCTGCTCTACTTTTCCATGTTAACTTTGCCAAGTTTCATACTCCTCTGACTGGGTACTTTGTTGTATAAATATTTGCTTCACATATAAATATCCATGTCACATCATTGCTGGGATTTGGCTTTTCAATAACCATTACCCACAATTAGTTTACTGCTGGACACAGTCATTAGACACTGCTTCTCCAATGGCACATCACAGAGCCTTACTTCTGTATGATAATAATAAATTATTCCTCTTGTTTTCATGAACCAACCATTCAGATGTGTAGGTCCTGTGTTTGAGTCTCGACCAGTCAGAAATCTCAATGATGAATTAAGATTTCTGCTCTGGGTTTGGGTGTTTGTGCATTTATCTTTGTATGTATCTATGACACTCGCGATCCAGGAAATCATAGTGTGGGGTTGTAATTGCAGAATAACTTCAATAGATGCTTGTCCATCGTGGCCGGAGAACAAATCTATTATAACAGGTGCAACAGATGGATCTGTCAAGGAGTGGACTCTTGAAAAAGTTAATAATGTATTGCAAATCAACTCTAGATATAACCATTCAATACATTTACACGACCAGGAGGTATGAAAATATATTTGGTACCGGTTTTTTTTTTTGTTGTTTTAGTGTCTTTACTCATGAAGCAATGAAGTGTGACCAATATCACATAGATTGTTGGCTAAAATTACAAGTATGTCTTAACCGTTCAATGCTGGCCCACATGAATTCATGACAGCCAGTCTGCGTTCCAAATGTTACTTTATTAAAGTAGTAATACAGCATATTTTGTTTTGTAAATTCAAATTAAGAATAAATAATTCATATAAATTGTATATAAGGCTGGTGGATAAAGCGTTACAATGCGATGCAATACAACTTCTGCAATTGTCATACATTTTATAGGTCACATATCTTTTTATATCCGATGACACCTAAAGAGGTTGATAAAATTATAATGGGTTTAAAAAATACTAATAGTGTAGGATAATTATGATGAAATTTCAAGCAAAATATTAAAAGTTTGTTCGTCACATATTTCGGTACCTTTAAGTCATATAATTAATCTATGCTTAATTCAAGGAGATTATCCAACTAAATTAAAAACTGCTGTTATTAAGCCACTCCACAAAAAAGGCGATAAATACACTTGTAATAACTATCATCGACCTATAGCATTAATACCGGTCTTATCGGAATTCTTTGAAAAGCTCATTCATGCTCGTTTGTATAAATTTTTAGAAAAATATAGCATTATAAAAAACGAACAATATGGATTCAGGAAAAACTGATCAACTAATCTTGCCATATATGAACTCCTGCAAAACATCATTGAAAGTTTAAATGACAGAGTACCAATATTATCAATTTTCATAGATATGACAAGAGCTTTTGATTTCGTAAACCATAAAAAGCTCCTTTATAAGCTTTAGAGGCAGCAGGCATTAGAGGTCCAGCTCATAGTCTTATAAAATCTTATTTAACTAATCGTGAACAATATACCGAAATAACATACATAAACGATGACACTAAAATAGAACAAAAAGCTCGATCTCTATCAAGGATTGTAGAGCACGGAGTTCCACAGGGTAGTATTTTAGGTCCATTGCTATTTATTATGTATATAAATGACTTCCCTGAGAGCACTAATCAAAAAATGATTATATTTGCTGATGACTCAACATTGCTCGTAAAAAGTAAAGAAAAATGTAACTACGAAGATACTGTTAACACGGCCCTAAGACATAATATTAATTGGATAAAGGAAAACGATTTAAAAATTAATATACACAAAACAAAATGTATACAATTCAAATTTTACCAATCACCACAACCAAATTTAGTTATTAAATATGATGACAATGTTATCGAACAGCTAAGAGAGCATAAATTTCTGGGACTCGTCTTAGATAATAACCTAAACTGGAAAGCACACATTACCTACTTGTGTAAAAAATTAAGTAGATTCGTCTTCGCTTTAAGAAGGCTAACAGAATTTGCCAGTAAAGAGACGGCGATAACAGCATACTACGGATATGTTCACTCCAACTTAAGATACGGAATAATACACTGGGGAAATTCTGTTGATAATATAAGAGCTTTTAGGTTACAAAAAAAATGCGTACGTGCAATATTCGGAGTGAATCAAAGACATAGCTGTAAAACATTATTTACTGAACTTAACATTTTAACTCTCCCGTCTCTGTATATTTACGAAATCTGTACTTTTGTGAAGGAAAATTTACATCTTTTCAAAATTAGACACCCAAGATGCCCCAGGAAAGGTAGAAATAGGTTAGATATTGTATCATTATGTGTTGCGAAATCCGAATTTTGTATTAAGAACCATTTGTATACCTGTATTAAGCAATAAAGACTGATTACTGATTACAAAATGACTGCTTTCTGCCCTCATTGCCCCGCTAGGATTCCCTGCGTCGTAAATGCCGTAAGCACATATAAAGATGAGTTTATAATTCATCGTCAATCCTTTACTGTCCCACTGCAGGGCACGGATCTCCTCTCAGAATGAGAAGGATCTAGGCCTTAGTCTACCACGCTGGCCAAATATGGATTGGTAAATTTCACATACCTCTGAGAACTATTTTTTATGAGAACTCTCAGACATGCAAGTTTCCTCACAATGTTTTTCTTCACCATTAAAGCTAGTGATCATTAATGAAAGTATAATATGCACATAACTCAGAAAAATTAGAGGTGTATGCCTGGGGTTTGAGCCCCGGAACCCCGTTTGAACTATCACTGCTTGGGCTTATCATTCATTAACAGAATCACAAAACGTATTCAGAATCAGACACTTATTTAAATTTTTCCCTGATTTTTCTGCCTAAGTATCTAATCGCAACTTTCTGCTTGTTAAACCGTTAAGAAAACCTCGCGGCCCCGCGGGTCGTCGTCGTCGTCTAAACTGAACAGATCTCCAAATGTCGATATAGAGAAAAAGTTTTTTTCGACCAGAATAATAACATGTTGTCGTTAAAATACATTAAAAGAAATGTCGATAAGACCACCGCAGTTCCACCAGCAGCTGTACTTAAACATTTTAATTATAATAACAAATACATACTCGTATTATGTTAGAAAATTAGATACATATGACTCTATTTATTCACACTGTAACATGTCTCCGATGTGATAACATAGAACAAAGCTATGTTGAATGTACACAAAGTTCTCGCGAATTATTCACTGTTCCTCGAGTGTTTATACTTCGTAGTGTGACTGTTGTGATTTATTCGAGAAGCGCATTGTTGTATAAAGTCCGATTTAATCAAGACACATCTTCATCTATATAAGAATGAATTATTTATCTGGATCCCATGACACATATAATTTGAGAGACAGTAGGTATAATATGAATCAAGCAGTGATATCTCAATGGTTAAGATTCCGGCCTCTAAAACGGGGGCCCGGGGTTGAAACCTCTAATTTTTCTTTTATTTTATTTAGATTAATGGCCACAGGCTTTAATGTTGCAGGAAAACATCGTGAGGAAATCTGCATTCTTATAAAGAAGTTCTTAAATGTAAGTCTATCACTCGGCACTTGGCCAATGTGGTCCCCTAGATCCTTGTCATTCTGAGAGGAGACCCATATCCAGGAGTGGGACTGTAAGGGTTGATAGTGTAAGAGAAAAAGTATAATAATTACAAAGAATAGATGTCGCAGATACGGATATCGTTTATTATCGTTTTAAACGGCGTTTTAAAATGCGCGTCATTGCTGTATTAAATTTTAATGCAGTTGCGGATGGCGTGCAGTGGCCGCGGACTGCCGACTGCTGACCGCTCAACGACGTCGCATGATTGCGTTCTTTGTTACACAGTAGCCTGTGTCGCCTGTCACGGAGCTATATTTCGATAACACTTTATTTAGGCAGGTACTAGTAAAATGTTAAAAAGTATTTTTTGTACCGTCTATGCATTTTACATAAAAGTAACATAATTAAATGTTATCTACGGTGTTTAGTCACGCGTTACGTAACGTTATGCCTTTAGCAGGTCACTGTTAGATAAATATATTACAGATGTACAATTGGATGTAAGTTGGAGATTTAAAAAGCAACGCTCTCACACTCATTTCCCTACACTAGGATGTCCTGTGTCATGGGTGCCATGGACATTACACAAAGATAATTGCACAAACACCCAGACCCTTAACACAAATATAAAATCATCATTTAAATTTATGACTTGGCAGTAATCGAACCCGAGGCCCCCTGCGTGTCAGTCAGGCATGATAACCGTTCGGCCACGCGAGTCATCAATTTCGATTTCGAGCTATGTAACAGTATATAATTTTAAGGGAACCAAGGAAACTACATGATTATTGCAATAAGACTGTTTATTTTTTATATACCCCCCGAATGTTGAACATATCTGTCAAGCTATTCAATCGAATGAATGAACGAAGTTGTTTTTATAGCTAATTTGTATTACGATTTGAAAGGTGTTTGCCGGTTACAATTATTCAAGAGACAATGATCTAAGTTCTTAGGAGAAACAAGGCCTTTGTAATCAGCTACGAATACGCATTGGACAACATAGCGCAGTATGCTCCAGGTCGTCCCCAGCTATGGGAATAGACCCGTTCTTAGCAGTGGGACATAATAAAAGGTTGTTGCTTATCACTCATGATGGATACCTTTACTAAGAGTTGTAAAAAAGGTGTTAAAAGAGCTCTCCTACAAAGCCATTGGCAACCCTCCTTGTGTTGCAAATGTTCATAGACAACGGTGACTACTTTCCATCAGGTAGCCCACCTGCCTTCTCGCTAGGTTCAGACATAAAAAAAATCAGGGAATACTTATCTAAAAGTCTTTTGGTTGAGCTTAAGATTACACAAAGGCACGTTTCACTCAGCCACCCCCTAATTATGGCAACCCGTGTAAGCAATCGTGGAGGCAGCTCGCGGCGCAATTACTCGAATTAAAACTTATTGTATCTGCGGCTCTGCGCCGTAATTAACGCATGCTCATTAAATACGCTATACTTGCACGTGCTGATTATTATTGATGATTAGGGCTGTTTCACATAAACTTTAGTTTTTATCTAAGTTGACATGAGTCAAGGATTATGAAACCCTGGTGTGATAAAACGATTATGTCAATCACACCAAACGTTCTAACGCGTCACGTCCACCGTTGGTTTTTCGTGTTGTGTGAGTACGTGGTAGTTTGAGCGGAGAAGTAAAGACAAGACAAAGACAGTATGAGGTGTACCAATTTAGTTCTCAATAAGATTTCAAATCTACTTAGGCTTAATTCTAGATGTCCACGGTCGATACTGATGACTTCAGCAGTGAATATTTTAATTTCATAACAAAGATGAACTTTTATTATGTTTAGTATGAACTTTTGTTATT
>DWOP01000240.1:0-10263 GCA_018251135.1 Cephise aelius
GCCATTAACAACATCATTAATACTCATCTTTATTTATGTAACATGAATATAATAAATATAACAGAAATAAATTATGTACTTAGTTTCCCATGAAGAAATGATTAATATTCAGTAAAAAGCAATCGCAAAAGGAAGCATATTAAGATATCTTGAGATATTGGAAAGGACGAAAGATAATCAGTCACACTTAACGTCGCTGAGCTCGCTATTATCAAATTATGCGCGTTAAATATTTGTCAACTCGAAATAAAAACAGAGAGCGATACAGAAGCGGGGCCAGATATCGGTCCAAGTCCCCTTCCCGTCAATTACTGTGATTAATGAAACCTCTGAATATTGAAACGTTTATTCGACCAACGCAAAAGTATTATATTACTTGGTAAAGTGGCGTAACGTTGCCGCCTCGCGACATCAACTTTTAATAAAGTCGGGCCAAAAATTACGCCTTGTGGAACCCCACTCACGTATATTGTGGCTACCGAGCAAGTTATTGTTAATTGGATTCTTTAATGATGTTATTTGTAAGTGCTGACATCTAAGTTAATACATATGCATATTGATTTTCTTTTGAGCGTATATGCTTCAATAAAATTTATAATTTCAATGATCTTGAAGGGAATATAATAACGTTTTAAATTTCATAAAACAACTTCTACTTAAGCTGTATACTTTATAACCAACACGTCGTCTTTTTATAAGTTTTATAATATAATCAAATCTTTAATGAATGTACAGAACATTCCTTAAGACAGTTATAAATTAAAAAAACATCAGAGCCGTTTTGAATGATACAAAATTTCATTACAAGTCAATTTTAATTATGATTAATCTCGTAAAGTCACGATGAGCCAGCATTGTTCCGTAACTGAGTCGGAAGAACAACGCAAAAGTATGTCTCCGGTGTATCGGGCAGCCAAATTAAACATTTTCGTAACAACGTCCGCTGCTAAATTAAATTATAAATTCAGTATTGATTCCCGCCTCTCCTGCCGTGAGCTATTTCGAAGGGCAGAGATTCGAATAAGTTATCTGACAGTAGCAGATGACTTTCACGACTAGCTGCCGGCTAAAAATCTATTTCATCTTATTAATGTCCGTCACGATTTCCGTATTCGCTATTCCTCTTAGTGTTTTTGCTGCAAATATCATTTTGATCTCATTGAGCTCTCGGAAGACCGGTTGCGAAATCGAGTGGGTGCCTTGTTTGCGGTTTCAGATAAATAAATGGTCTAGCCTGTTGGATCTGTTTGTGCTGGAGTTTAGATTGGATCGAACTAGTCTCAACTACACGGCCAAAGTTGTAACGTTTTATTGGTCTATCATTATTGTAAACGATTTAACTTTAATTAATTTTAAAACAGTTTCTTGTTAAATATCTATAAATATTTGTGCGAAACTTTATATCAACGTCCAATATTGGCGCAATAAATTTCGGAGCAATTATTATTAGACGTTAGAAACGGAGTTAAAGCATTTTCTATCAGCTTATACAATTTCGTGCGGAAAAAGTTCTGTTGTATATTTGAGAAAGGAAAGCATCAATTCTCGGCCACTAAAGGCAATTGTCTCATAATATCGGTTGGCTGCCAGGAAAAATAGTCACTTTAGAGAAGCAACTGTTTTTTCCTAGTTGGCAACATCAAGGCGCTTTATAGCGACACTTTACCGCAATCAAGGGGATCATTAGCTTGTAGATGCCTGCCAAATATCTCTACTCTCCTCTTACTGTTTTCTCACCCTTGTGAGCGAAAGACGTTGTAACACACACCTTTTTTGGAAGAATCTTTATCGAACATTGCCAAGTTTTACATTGTTTTTATTGGACTCTACATTGCGAGCCTTCTCTTTCGTGGTCTAAGCTTTTATTTTTTCCTGCTAGTACAAGTGTAAGCCTAACGTGCTTACGTGTCAATGGACGAGGACCTTAATCAATTTAATTCCGCAGTACATTTAAACGAGTGAATAAAACAAATTAAACAATTACGTAAACACGAAACGAAATAGCCTTGGGCCGGGAAAAGTCTAAACATAAAACTAAGGGATCACTCCTTAGCAAACGCCGGCGGGTAAAAAAAAACAAAACATCAATTTTAATGAGTCGAAAACCGAGAATTTTCTCTTCCATTTAGAGAGCAATATTTTTTCTACAACATTTAATCAGAGTAAGAAGTGAAATGGTAATTTGTATGGACCACTCGATGTAAATTTTATGCAAGAATTCGCTTGGTGCTCCCCTCTCCCTAAAAGGGGAAGATTTTTGCAGCGGACAGAAAATTTTGCTTAGCCAAGTGAAATTTTAACTGCCTCGACAGAGACAGCTCTGGAAATGCGAATACTTAATGCTAACTTACTTCCCGCTGGTTCATTATACTACATAATTTCAGAGGGAAAAAATTTAGATCCAAAGGGTTGTCTATCTATACATTTCATCTCTATCTTCATAAAGATCACTTCACTGAGCAGACGTGGTACTCCATTTTTATAGAAAATAAGATTATCAAATCGTTTGTTACCTTAAAAAGAACTGAAAAGGTTTATATAAATTCGTAGCTGTCTGGGCTGATCGTTATCTTTGGATCGAGTTTCATAGAAGCCTAAGCATTATGCTTTCGTTTCGAATGTCAAATTTAATATTAAAATCAATTTAAGAATCAAGAATTTAGAACATCATACAAATCTCAATTAGCCGGAAGTTACTGAGTGATTTAATTTCAATGCCTTCAATTGAAGACATTTCAAAACTAAACTTCTCGGCTTGTTTTAATTTGTCAGGAGTGATTTTTCAGTGTCATGAAAGTGCGATTTCTATATCCTAAATTAAGCAACAAACAATTCGAAAGACCTTTGAACTCAGTATTTCAATAATTATCCTTTGTGAATTCTCAAAGAACTTCATTAATTTTACTAATGACGCAGTTCACTTTGAACTTAATTTTGTGATAATTCTAAATTGGCTGCTTTATAATAAATTAATTGAGCAAATTTTAAATAAAAACGGCGAAATATTTAATGCAAGAATAAAAATGACTGGCTTTAAATAATATTTTCTAGTTTAAAAATGCTTTATGCGTCCACGAATGTATCCAAAGCCTCACTTAAATCAGGCTAAAGCCGCCGGCCAGCGAAATGTTCAAAGTTGTATAAAATAAAAATTCTGAAAGTTCCCAAAGCAAATTGCCTGCGCGAGTCTGTTCGCGACAGTCTATTTATTTATGTTTGATACATCCTCATCCGCGTCCGTGACATAATATTTTCGCGTGGAATTTAAAATGCTTTAATTTTATTAATGTTGTCTTTAGTCAATTACTATATCATGTTAAGAACGGTCATCTGTGCTAATTTCACAATATTTCAAGGCAATCGTAATAAGAACAGAACAAATTTGGCTGACACTTCGCAGGCATTAAGTAACATTGGTTGAAATTACGTTTTTTATTACGCGTCACGTAGAATCGTTTCGATTATCACTGACGGATTGCATTGGCTTCATTATGTTGCTAACTATTATGAAGTCTACTCTAGTCTAGACTTTCATCGTCATCGAACAGACAGATTTACTTTCAAAAATGCTTTTGATTTTATTTTTCTGTCTGCGATATTTAAGAGACACTTTAATTACATGTAGAATCCTAATCGGTTTAGACGATCTAAGTCTAAGATGCGTCTTGTCACCGACCATTAGAACAAACGATTGTATACTGTCGGGTAAACGTTTCCTTAATTGTCTTATTTACGACTTATTTGATATTGAGTTTGGGATGACTATTAACAATTTATCACCAGAGACAGCAGTTCCGAGTGCGAGATGGCCATCATTACTGTCATTAACTATCGGCAATACGTGAGCTATAAATGGCACACCTAATAGAGACAAACGGACCTATTAAAATATTAAGGTGACTGCTTCTGAAGCGATGTTAAGTGGACGCGCCAGAATAAATAATAACAAAACAGTTAATGAGGAAGTCCCTACTTAAGAGTCGACGAACGAATTAATATGTCACTTAAAACAGTAGAGCAGGAAACAAATAATATTTTAACGCTAAACCTAGATTAGGTCTCGTTAGTGACTGGAGAAGGGAGACTGGAAGCGCTAGCCTTGTGATTAATACGACTTGTTACTTTGCAGTCGATAGTGCTTAAATAATAGGAAGAAGGAAGCCTTATGTAGATAAATATTATCTAGTTGTATTACCTATGTTTAATGATAAACCTGTTATGTTATGACTGTCCATAAAATATTTCCTGTCGCTTTGAATGATATATCAAATGATAGTACTAAAGCAAAAACTTACAAAAGTCACTGTTAATAATGAAATTGGGTGAGTTTATTAAGGATAATCATACTTCATCTATTTCAACCTGGGTGTCCGGCTTTAAAGCGGTATCTTCAAAGCGTTATTGGTTTCAATTTCCAGCGATTAATTACACCTAATTGGTTTAAAGACAGAACTGGTTTACATCGAGTAGTTCAAAATTCATATCCAGGGGTGATCATTATTTTGACGTTTATCTAAGAAGCATTAAGTTACCAATGTTTAAAATATCAACATCATATCTGCTAGAATTAGTTTAATTAGTGTTAAGGTGAGTTGATAAGCTTAACCGAGTGTAAACTTTGTAAAACTGATGGGTGTAGAAATAGGGAATTGTTTATAAATGTTAATATATCTAAGAATAATAAGCTTAAGGTATTTTAAAGAGGAAGACTGATAATTTATTGGTTGAAATTTCCAATTGAACTAAAATTTCATTAAAATTTTAAATATTAACGTTTAATTAGGTTTTTCTGTCAAAAATATATATCTCTATAATTATTACATATCTTTTATTAATTACGAATACGTCATTAGTAGCATTGTAAATGTTATTATGTGTTTGACATTGACAATGTGCACAGCATAAACATGAAGAATGGATCTAATTAATTTGATGTATTCGTAATACATATTATACATACATTTTAGATTCTTTCTCTCTCCACATACACTTTAATTATGCCAAATCTCACGTTCGTCCATATGCGGAGTATGCTTAAATTTGTATACAAGGTTTCCTCTTCATGTATCAAAGTATAGAAGATAACAAAACTGCGCATTTCGGTTTAAATCAACAGCGTCAAGCATATTTCAAAGTCGTAGGTATCATTTGATAATTTCGAGGACATAGGTACCGACAATTTGTAGGTACGTATGACATTAGTATCATTTATTAGTATCGTTATTTAATAATATTGTTGGAGTTTTGCGTCCAAAATATTTAGGGCTCTATTTTATTTGTTCAAATGCATGCATACATTTTTAATCGACTTCAATAACGGACGAGGCTCTCCATTGAGTTTTTTTTTGTGTTAGGTGTCTCAGAACTTTCGACTGGATGAACCGATTTTGATGACTCTTTTTTATTTGAAAGTCGGTGCTTCTCGTGTGTTCCCGTTTTTATTTGGTCCAGTTCTGACGATGGCATCTACGAAAAAACCATATAAGTTTTAAACTTGCATTAAGTATGTGCACGACGAATAACTCAATATCACGTCAACCGATTTCAACGATTCTTTTTTTATTGGAAAGGATGTATGTACTTCAAGGGTAGTTTCATGACAGATTGGTAAATATAAGTCGGTTTTTATTGTTAAAAATTTTAATTATCAGTTAATTAGCGTTAAAATGCGGAAAGGTAGTTATTCCGATTAATATTATTTTACGAGAGAATTAAATAGATTTTTAATTAGAACATACGTTACGTCACCTGATAAACTATATTACTTGTTAATACGTCATACGACGTTTGAAATTGATGACGTTTAAGAATTTTATTTGATACACATTTTCAAGTTATATGTATTATAAATGGTTGTTTAAGATAAAATTCCATATCACTATCAATTTTCCAGCTAGGAAATAATAGCTAGGCTATTTATTATGTAAGAACATTATTTAATGTCGAGAGTGAGTTCGAAGTGAGATCTATAATTCAACGAATTTGACTGGTCAATTTTGTCACTTCACTTGAATTGACCTTGAACGGACCAATCGAATTCGTTTAATTTGACTTCTAACTTGGATCTCACTCTCGACGTCAATCAATGTTCTTACAGAATAGCCTTATTTTCTCGCGGGGTAAACCTTCAAATTGTACCCAGTACCGTGGGAGCGATACCGGATTATGTGGTATTTTTACCCACTAAAACCCCTCGGTGGCCAGCCTCAGCGCTTAGCGAGCACTCCAGGCTCTCGCAGGAACTTCGCTAAATTGCTCAAGTGCCCAAAACAACCTCAACTCGGGCTTACAGAATAGCGTACCAGTTTCTAGTAAGTGCGTGCGCAGTCGTTCTAGTAAGTTGTTTCTTCTATAATATATATCGTGGTAAAATAAATAACATTTATATTTTTTTTATATTCACATTTATATCATCATCATCATCATCATCAATCCCTTTACTACCCCACTGCTGGGCACGGGTCTCCTCTCAGAATGAGAACGATCTAGGCTTTAGTCTACCACGCTGGCCAAGTGCGGATTGATAGACTTCACATATCTTTGAGATTTTTTTAGCAGAACTCCCAGGCATGCAGGTTTCCTCACGATGTTTTCCTTCACCGTTAAAGCTAGTGATAATTATTGTATAATACGCACATAATTCTGAAAAATTAGAGGTGCGTCTGGGGTTTGAACCCCGGACACCCGTTTGAGAGGCCGAAATCTTAACCACTAGGCTATCACTGCTTCACATTGATATATATTGCTTCACGTTGAATATTTAATACTTAATACGGTGTCAATTAAAGGGATTAAATGAATAATGATAATATACTTTAAATATCAATTAATAGTATCGCGATCAGAGGCCAGTGAACCTGTCGTTTTTGTGTGACTATGTGCTTAAATTAACATTGCATTATTGATTTCTACTAACCGTCTCACGAAACGTGTAATAAGTATATAATGATAAATAGTAGTAATAGTCCGATTTTAAGTTTATGTGTCAATGTCAATTATATTATTATAATAGGATAAACAGTGCTGGTGACGTATTCGTAATTATCAATATATATCTCATCAACATCTTAATTTATTTTTCTTTCTTACGTTCTAAATTAATAACCATCTAACTTATATCGGTGTGAATCCGAGAACGTTCCAATTTTTATAACTAAGTTACTTAAATGTCAAATTGGGAATTCAATTGTATGAATATGAATAAACAATTTCTTCATATATTACTAAGCATATAATATGCTGAAGATTGCACGTAATGATTAGGACGTACCTGAAGATTGGGACACTATATCTTATGATTGGTGATTTTTAAACGGCATATGACAATGGCAGCAGTAGCACATACAATATACAGTGGATTCAGGCTCCTTTACAGATCCTCGCAAAGAAGACGGGAAGTAGTAGTCCTGCCATCCTAGGATGGGAAGAACAGTAACGCCAACATTGTAGGGACTGGATGAAACCGAAAGCGTACCTGCGGGGACCACGTGAGGACAAAGAACCCCCCGAGGAACAGCTTGCACTTTTAGCCTATAGGAAACCGGCATACGAGAGAGTGTTATCCATAAGGGATTTCCCCACGTAAAAAGACTTCATTACCCATGAATGAACATGTGTATGTTTCGATCGGTGTCTTCTGCTTGCGTGTGTTGAGCGTTAAATGTATAGTGAAGAAAACGATAGCGTATGTAAATGACATGCTACATTTTCGTCGGGCAGCGTTGGCACAGTGGCGGTAGTGACGGGAAAGTCGGGAAAGCGGCCGCGCGCGCAAACGCTTCGTCCGCGTTCCAAAGCAACTCCCGCCGACCGCACTGTCCTGTCGTCCATTCACTAATTTTGAAACTATAAAAAAATAATTACCGATAGCAGGTATGCTACCCCCGGACTCGCACATCGCATTTTACTTACATTGTAGGTAACGAATTTGGAGATGTTAAGATTTTTTTGTATGTGTTAAGTTGTATTCAGCTGGATATACGTAATCCTTTAGTTATTATGTTTACAAAAGTTTTGCTTCTAAATGAGTTTTATCTTTAAGTGCAAAAGATTTCAGAGGATAGGACTACGCATTGAAAAACAGGAATAAAATTACCAAACAAAAAAATTGTCATAACAAATTGAACTTCAGAAACACGAGGGAAACGTATAATTTTTTAATAAATAAGAAATACCTACGTAAATATTGCACGACGAAGTAAAAGGTCATTGCTCAAGATAACAATTTTAATTTAAAGAGTAGAATTTTAGTAATTTAAATGTTAACTAATTTATCGTAAGAATACAGCTTCTATCGAATAGAATGCACATAACAGTGTTACACGACACCGTATGCGTATGCACTCCCGCGCATGGTTGTCGATATTTACTTCAAAATCTTAAATATCTCAAGATAAAAACCTATGATGCTCTTCGCGCTGTCCATTATCGTTGATTGCATGTCGCTTGCGAGTCAGTTAAGTATTTTCCGAATTTAGCCCTTGCAGATCGATAGGCATCAATTTAGAAATAGGCTTTTGTATTTTAAAATAACAGACATAAATTTCAATTCTTATTTGTTTGTAAATATAATTATTATGTTACAGCATTAAGAAACGAGCATGCAGTGCGGAGATTGCTCCCGCGCAGGAAAAGCAATGAAGTTAGTAATTAACTCGAAACAGCACCACAATAGGAATCCACCACTGATGCAATATTATTGCTGTCATTCTGGACCGAGTTGGATCCCTTGAATGCCATGGATCTCGTTGGTTCTCGTTGTATCTGTATGTGGATCCTGTAGAAGCAATTCATAAAATATTTGAAATGAATTGTTGTTAAGCACAATTTTTTCTTTGTAAAATACCTATTCGTTCGAAATGACCAAATGTGATTGTCTTGACACTTTTCACAGACTAATTGTCGACATGTCGCATTTTCCAAGGTCACAATCTGTTCAAATAAAGGCAGACTCGCGTTCAAAATATATTATTTATTTCAACAGTAGCGATGAGAACGTGTTTAGTTTGACTCCTTCCTGCTATGCTGAAAATCTTATCTTTATAGATATAATGTATGACGCTAAATACTATCAGATAATAAATTATCCACATAAAACATAAACCTTTTCAAAATAATTCCCGGCTCGGAATTTCTAGGAAGAAAATGTACCCACTTTAAATTGCCTTTTAATCGGCAAAGCGAGTGTAAATATACTTAATTAAATTTTAGATAGGAACTAAAATGGCGGCAGGTGGTAGTGCAAAGCTTGTTCACGTAAGTTAGTTGCGAGCTTTCAAAAAGTCCGCGCCAGACGTGAGCTTTGAACAAGCAAACTGCTTAGGTAAATCGTGTGTGGGAATGGATGCTTGTATTTTGTTTTTACTTCAAAGAACTTTATAATTTATTTTACACTTGGGTTTTAAATTAGAAAATGATTCGGTTAGTTGCTGAATGTTGGCAAAGTAAGTGTGTCTGATGAAAAAAATATTTATCGTGCCACAACCTGTTTTTCAATTTTGACAATTATTCTTCAATCACATTTTTTAAATTATCTCGATTCCATCGACTCTAAATATCGATTATCTAAATATAGTCGATTTTAAATATTAAACCCTAAATACCTTACAAAATTTCGTGAATAGAAACTTTTGTAAATTTAATCACTCACCCCATAATTTCGGCAAATAACTTCGAAAAATCAAAGATGCGTTTGATTGGCACCCTAGGCCCTCAATCTAAGCTCTTTTAAACGAACTTCAAAAAAAATATTTTTGATTTATTTATTTATTTATTACAAAAAGACATATATATTAACATATGCTGTATTCAATTCGACTGTATTTTTTATGTTTGTTATCTCAGGACTATTAACTGGGTAAACCGATTTTGATGATTCTTTTTTATATGAAAGCTGATGCTTCCCATGCTATCCCGTTTTAATTTGGTCCAGTTCTGACAGTGGCATTCATGAGAAAATCATCGTGGTAAATTTGCATTAAGTTAGTAAGACAAATAGACGAATAACTCAATATCACGCCAACCGATTTCAATGATTCTTTTCTATTGGAAATTATGTACTTTAAGGATAGTTTGTTGAGAGTCTGATAAATTGAAGTCAGTTTTTTTTGTTAAGATCTTGAATTATATGTCATATGGTATAGTAATCCTGGTACTATAATTTTATGTTATTCGGTTATGTATCTCAGATGCCAAAAAAGTCTAAGGATCTATATACAATATTACGTAAACCGCAGACTGAAGTTATTTGAATTATTTCCATTA
>DWOP01000241.1:0-10258 GCA_018251135.1 Cephise aelius
AACACATAGCATAAACATTCAAATCAGCGACCTAAGAGCACATGTATTAAAAAGTATTATACTGTTACATAAAGTTATTCATGTATTTCCAATAGGATTTACTAACTAACTGGACTGTTACTAATACATGCCTAACAACAGGGAAAACTTATACTAACAACTTTGTAACGCCCAGAGTCCTACACCTAATACCTATTGACGTACTCTAACAGTCCTTCGGCATAGGTGCATTCGTGGTTTATCGCACATGCCCATGGGCGGCAGTGCCTTATCATCCGGTAGACTGCTTGCTCGTTTACTATTTCAGTTTCATTAAAAAAATCTTTTTAACATACGTACTTAATGTGTTTAGCCAACATTAAGCACAGTTTTGTCGGAAAATTAAACATAATAACAACAGGACGTACCCGAAAAGGGACGTAAACAAATGCAAATTTGTTTACAAGCAAACATTTTTCGGTGCCATTGTAGAGAAAAACTGTACACTTGCTTGCCAAATAAGTCTAAATTTCGTTACAAATTAAAATTTGAGCAATTTTTGTTCGTTAGCATTCCACTGCCAAATGGTAAAAATCTGATTCCTTGAACAACAAAGTTATATTTTGAGTTCATTGACCGACCGCATTAACTTTGTTTATCATCGTGTCATTAAGAAATATATTGTTGGAATATTACCTATAATATTATCACAATAATTAAACTAATAATGTTCAGTAGATAGTACCATCATTAAGTGTGTGAATTCTACTAATATAGGCCAGTGTGTACAGAATGGTCACAAATGACAATGGACGACAAATGCCCACTAGTGGGACAGGAATGAGTTGATAATCCAACAATTTAACAAAAATTAAATCAAGTCTATTAAAACAAACACTAACTTAGACGTATTATATAGCAACTAGGATGCAGACCTGGATAGAACGTTGAACGCTAGAACGCATAGGGCATCTTATTTCGACCATAAGGAAAAACGATAAATCTATTAGTGTGATACGTGGAGGGGATAGTAAAAACGTACTATTACATATTTACAAGCAACGTTAATGGTCTATCCAAATTTATTGTTGATTCGGGTAAATTTATACATTGTAACAAATATAGATAAATACAAACATCAATGTGTATAACACCAGAAACGGCAATAATTAAGTATATTTAACTCAAATTTTAATTTTTCTCTGCTTGGTCTAAGGTAACTCTGGTACTTGCCGTCTGGCGGAGTCTAGCTTGTTGCTCAGGGTCTATCAAGATATTTTTAACGCGAGAGAAGTAGAAGCAAGTTAAAATTAAGTAGTGTAGAGAGTTGAGTAGATTCGTGAACTTTGAATCTATACAAATAAAATTGAAGTGTCTGTTGTAATATTAAAATAACCGCTTTTTACTAAATGCATACATAGTACATATTATATATCAAAATAACAATTTATAAAATTTTTGCCTGTCTGTCAGTTTGTTCCGGCTAATCTCCGGAACGGCTGAACGGATTTTGACGGGACTTTCACTGGCAGATAGCTGATATAATACGGAGTATCTTAGGCTACTTTTATTTTAGAATTATAATTTAAAATTATCTATTCAAACGCTGACGAAGTCGCGGGCACAGCTAGTATTAAATAAATAATAGTGCGGATATTATTTAGCTAGTTTTTTCAAACTTCAACAACAGTGCCGTCTAATATTACGGCACGGTGATTCACTACGTATTAATATATAGACTACATAACAAACACTACATAACTAAAACAAATCAGAAAGGGTATATTTAAAACGAGCTCAAATTGTACTTCATTTGTCGTTTCCTCTGCCTCGCTGTACAAAAAAGAACAAAAGAGGAAAACCAAGGAAGGAGGACATTTCCCGGCTTCATTGTTTTATATACGGACATATTTTATTTACTAAGTGGCTACTTTGAATAAAAATGTGGTTTGGTGCCGTTAAAAAGTACAAAATGCTACGGGTGCGTTACTTAGAGAGATTTATTGGTGCCGAGTCCCTTGGGAGATAGGGACGCTAATGTATGGTATACTCTTTTGTTTCAAACGTTTCGTCCCTTCCTGTGCAAGGAAATGTGAAATTGTTATTATGTTATATTTTATCTTTATATTGTGCACTTTCAGGAAGCTGAAGTGAGTGACGATAGCGGGAAGAGCGAGGAGAAGAAAGAGGCCCGTAAGCCTCGCGTCAACATCGCGATGGCGGCCATTATGAGGAAGCAGGAGGAGACTAACAAGCAGGTAAATGTTTTGTAAACATATCATCCTTTAGTCAACTGTAAATTAAGAAAAAAAACATACCTGTCATTCGGACACTAGATGTTTTTTTTTGTTATGTGTAGGTACATTATTTGTTACGTGTTATATATGTCGTCGTAAAATTGTAAAAAACTGTTAGTTTATAATCTAGTTTGCGACATTGTAAACTATTGTCGAATTGTAAAAGAGCCTGCGCTCACCGATAGAATTGATAATCAGTATGATTTTATGAACTGTATAATTTGAAATTATTTTAGATAAACACTTCGGTTCGGTTAGGTTAGAACATAATTATTTAATATCAAACAAGTTCTTTACATCGAAAAATTATGCGTTAAATTATAAATGGTTTTGTCAGTCAGTTCATAATTTGTTGCCAGTCTATAATTTCGCCTTATCAGGCGTAGATTGTGAAAACCGTAAATATTATTCTTATCAGAATTAAGAATTAACAATTTTTACAATCTTACGGTGATCTTTCTATTTCCAAGAAAGTGTGACTGTGGATGTGGTGACTCTTTTAAAATCCTCGATTTAGTGGCACATTTATGTATTTGCAGGTAAAATTCGTGACACCACCTCCATTAACGCCAGATTCGACAGCAGACTCCACTGAAACAACGGCAAAAGAGGTAGAAAAACCGAAAGTGATTCAACCGAAGCCGGTGAAATCACTCGCGAACTTGCCCGTCGGACGCAAAACGGGTGGCATCCTCTCGCTCAAGGACAAGTCGGCCGGCTACCCTCACCTCGTCAACGTGGACCCCGAACCGAAGAAACTGGAGAAGGAGGAGAAAGCCGACACGAAACCGAACCAAAACAACAGTCAGAGCTCCCAACCGAACAACCAAAAGCGACAGGAGCCGGCCGCCGCGCCGGGCGGCTGGGCCGCCAACGTGGCTTCGCAAAACTACACCGACGCTTCGAGGATGAACTTCCAGAAGAACTACGGCATCCAGACCGCGGTCGGGTACAACCCTAGCTACCCAGCAGCGCCCAGCCCGAACAATCAGAGCATAAAACTCCCCGTAGTAAATCCCAAGGAAATAGACGTGAGGACCGCAGCGCTTCAGAAACAGAACTCGAGACAGGAGATGTTTCAGGAACCATATAAGTTCGCCAACCAGGGCTATCAAATATCAGGCGATAAAATCAACTTTTTGAACGACTTGCCGCCTCGCTTCGCCAACCAGTACCGTTATTGGCACGCTTCACAAGACAATCAATACAACGAGAACAAATTTAGAGATGATAGTTTTAAAGCGAGTCCGGGATATGCCTCCCAAGTTCCGATGCCGGGCTGGTCGACCGCGCAAACGGAGACCTTCCAACAGCCGACCCCCTGGTGGAAACCGGAGAACCCGCCACTCTTCAACCCCTCATACAGCAATTTACAAATGAACGTGCCAACTGTACCGAACTATTACTCCACGGTGTCTCCCAACGTCCCGAATCCATATAGAAATCTGCAGTACAATCCGTTGGCGACATCTAACCAAGCGAATGGCCAAAATTTAGGTCAAAACAAACCAGAGAATCTCGGTTCTAATTATTTGCAATCGGCAGTCGGCCAACCCCAGCTGCAAACCTTGCAAAGTTTGGTGACGGCGCCCAATTATTCGTCGATGAACAATTTCAGCAGCTACACGTCGGCGGTGCCTTACGATTCCTCGATGTACCCGCAATTCAATAATAAGCTCGGATACCCTCCGCTACAAATGAAAATGATGGACAAGCCCGCATTTCAGAGTGACAAAAACATCGACATAGGATTGAACTTCGGCGCTAGTCTTTTGAATTCACAGCAGAGGAATCTGAATTATAACGAGCCCTTCACATCAGTAACGGGAGGCGTCACCACGTCGGATCAAACTGGGGTGAGTTG
The DNA here is from genome assembly GCA_018251135.1 of Cephise aelius. NCBI lineage: Eukaryota > Metazoa > Arthropoda > Insecta > Lepidoptera > Hesperiidae > Cephise > Cephise aelius. The sequence continues at coordinate 4,141 of DWOP01000241.1, forward strand.
ACCAATGTGTTTTTCTTATTTATTTATATACACGCATAAAACAATAACAGAAACAATGTATAGAGATCTACGTTCTAAGACACTGCTTATTCTTTTAGATATTTCTTCCAGCAGATCTATGACTGCTGACCGAGCAAAGAGATACCCCCCAACTAACACATAAGCCCCTCTGTGTAGGGTGATATCTCTTTGGTTGGTCTATAGTCATTAGAGTACTGAAGGATCAAATGTGATTTGTAGATATTTTAAAATTAGTAGCAATACACTGGTTGTCAATATTCAAGTTGATAAATTTACAATCAATCCATATCAGATGTGCAGATGTCTATAAAACCGATAAATGTTAAAGGAATTTACAGGACAAAGAGGTATGTGAATTTCCCTTCTAACTGGAACTAAAAGGTCCTTATTTCACAGGCGGGCGGGTCTGCGGCGGGCGGTGGGGGCGGCGCGGGGGGTGCGGCGGGCGCGGGGGGCGGGGCCTACTCCCTGTTCAGCGGCGCGGCGGCCGCGTGGGCGGGGCCGCGCGCCGCGCCACAGGTTAGTATGTAACCCCTTCAAACAGGGCAGAGGAAGTATAAGGTGGAGGTCGCGCCTGCGGAGCGGTCTTGCTCCGCCAGTCACAGTTCGGAGCTTGTACATATGTCAGATGTTGAGAAAACGTAATTCAGAAACGTGTGACGTCTTTCTTTATTGCCGAGTTGCGGGTACGTTGCTACATAAACGAAATAGAAATTCCGGAATATTTTACAATGTATCGTCACGATATACTTGTGTCTATAACTGTAATTGACACTAATAAGCGTTTAGAATTCTGCCTTATTGTAACTTGAGATCGGGGATTTTTAGATAATATTTGTACGTTTTTGAGTCTTTGAACACTTAATTACGAAGCTGCAGTTACGCCTGTGGTGGTTTCTTTCAACTTTAACACGCCCGTTTTAATGATAATTGACGGTACGATTACATAACCAAAGTTTTGTTCTTTACCAATATAGTGGCGAGTATGGGGGTGATTAATTCCAGCTCTGCACATACTTACAAACGGGAATTGACTGGCTTGGGCTGTAGAAAATTGACACATTTTGTAGATTCTTACTAAAATAATAATAATTATAAACAGTTTCACGCTCATAATTCCACACTATGATATTTCCTGTGTCGAGGGTGCTATGGACACACAAAGACAATTGCAAGAACACCCAGACCCAGAACTTAAATTTCTAACTGGCCGAGAATCAGAATCCTCTGCGTGTCAGTCCAGCATTGTAAACGCTCGGCAAGCGGGTCGTCAAATATGTATAAGTACCTATTAAAATAAATTGTAATTAATTCATAATAATTTAATGTGTTAATGGTTCCAGTCATTGTGGTCGGGCAATCAGTCGCCACTGGAGCGCTTGCTGGAGCAACAGAAGCAGATGAAGCCTCAATGACATCCGGCTCGCCCTGGAGTCCCGAGGACGGATATGCTGACCCAAACATGAGCGAATTTATAGTTATAATTGCCAAATTTTGTATAAGTTTCATAAACGGTCATCAAATACGTTGATTTTCAAGTGTCAAGCGAAACGTTTATTAATGGTTATGTAAATAAACGATAATAATTGGGTTCCACACCCAAAGGGTAAAACAAGGCCCTATTATTAAGACTCCGCTGTCCGTCCGTCTGTCTGCTGGTCCTTCTGTCCGTCCGTCTGCCTGTCTGTCCATCTGTCTGTCACCAGGCTGTATCTCATGAACCGTGATAGTTGAAAATAAAAATTTTCATTGATGTATTTCTGTTTCCGCTATAACAACAAACACTAAAAAACAGAATAAAATAAATATTGAAGGGGGCGCTCAGACAACGAACGAGTCTTTTTTGCTGTTTTAATAGATAATGGTACGGAACACTTCGTGCGCGAGTCCGACTTGCACTTAACCGATTTTTTATTGGAATCTTGGTAGATACCTCGCAAAACACCTAACTGTAGATAATTGGGAAAAAAAAGAAGACAAATATCGCAGACGAAATAAAATGTTAAAAGTCAAAGCGTATGTTGTAATATCGCATGTCAATTTGAGAAATCACATGATTTGTTTTTACATAGTACATTCGTATTTTCTCTTCAGCTCCCGTCGAGTAAACCACATCTAAAACTATGACTAAACGCACGTTTAAGTAAAATAATTTGTTTCAAAAATAAACAATATTGAACCTATTTAGCTTATTTTTCATAAGCTAAACAGAATAGACCAGTTGATACATACATTTACAGAATAGTTCAACTTATATTTATAATGTTAATCACATTATACTGTTTTTATGTGTATATCAATTAAATATCATATCTTATTTGTTTCGTCTCCAAATATTGCGTGATGTACCTACCATTTTCTAATCTGTCAATAACAAAAAATATCCCGTTCTCTGCTCAGATATGAAAAATTTATTTCAACAAAACGAGCAGTTATTTCAACGTAACGCATTCACAGACAAGGCGTGACCTTATATTGCGTCGATAAAAAATTTCGAAGTGAATCTTCGTAATGTTAAACAATCTTCATATTTAAATACATAAATTCTGACAGTTGTGTTAATTTGTTAATAACACAACTACAAAATTTCAAAGTTTGTTAACACATACAATGCAAGTATTACTATAAAAATAAAAAAATGCTGTAAGTATCAATACGTTCATTAAAGTTTGGTAATCTTGACTATTTAACGTTTTCTGCGCCACGTTTCGTTCGGATGTAATACGGTAATGATTCCATATGGTAGATGAGAAAAAATCTTTAAAGACTAAAGACGTGCCCTAAAAGTGTTTGGGGTGTGACGCAGCGGCGTTCACAAAACACGATAAAGTGAATTTTGCATTTCTCTGTAATATTACTTTATATAAATTCATTGTAAAAAAATACTTTGTTTCGTGTGTTTATGTATGTATGTACGATAGCGTAATATAAAAAAATGTTTAAGCAGTGACTGCGGCGACGCCTGCTGGTGGTGCGCACTTATATGTTAAAAATAAAATTATAATTATGTATAACTTAGAATGGAAACATGAAAATTCTCATTGAGCTAAATACGATTGGCTTTATCTTTATTTTCCATAATCAAATCGTAAGTCAAACGTACATATGTGTACGATTACACCTTGATCGTTAATTTATATTTTGAAAATTGTTTATTATGCAATGAGTGATATAATCTATTATTATACCTAAATTTTAAATGAATAACACCTAAGCTGATCTTCGCCCAATGAGCGTTTTCATTTATTGAATTTATCATTTACTTTTAATATATTTTTATTCATGTCGAACGTGAGGTTTCACTTTTAAATCTAGACAATTTCAGTGATTCATTGGGCTACACGATTTACCATAACATTACACATTTTCTGTGTAACCAACATGTAGACATGTTATTTATTAATTAGCTCCTTCCAACCTTTGAAATAAAACTGTGAAAAAATATTTGGCATTAATTAAATTGTTGATATTTGCTCAATCTTTCATGGCTGTTTAAGATGAAATGTTGGGATATGTTGAACAAGATGTTGTTCATGTTGTTCAAGTGATGTTGAGTGTGATTGATCATACAAAATTATTTGAATTTTTTTTAGACAACTTAAATTACTCCCTTACGGTTTGTTTCTTTTTAGTACAACTAATTACTTATGTTGTTGAATTATTTTGTGTCTAAGTAGTTCGAAATAAATTTTGAGAACACTACAATAAACATTTTAAAAATCTACTTATTCGTGTGGTGTGAGTGCTGTCAGACCCATTTCCATTTACACTAGTCTTGGTATAAAATATAAAATCATTAAATATATTTTAAATAAAAATATTGTAGAGATGAATTATTATGTATAAACGTGTGTACAGTGTTGTATAAAAGTGAATGTATTGATCTAAATACAATGTAAAGAATAAAAAAAAACTTCCATAATGACTGTTGTAAGTCCTGCTAGATTTTTTATAAAGATTTGTCGTAAGCGTCTCTTGTCGTAAGTGGAAACAAATTGAAAGAACTGTTGTGATTATGTTTTATAATAAAGTTATTTTTGTTATCAAACTATGTTTCATTTACACTTCTCTTCTCACTAAATCTCACATACGTATCTAATAATTAAAATTATGTGGAGATAAAATAACCAATATAATCATCGCGTCTGAGGATGCTCGCTTATCGCATGAGTTGATCCTATTTGGCTATTTGGTACCTTTATTCAATTAATTGGTAACTTGGTAACTATACCTGTTATGTACTTAAACTAATAATATATTTTCCCATTAAATTTTCTTTAGTTCGTCTAAAAATGATGAAAATATACATAATTTAAGGTACCAAGAAGGTAATAAAAATTGACGAATGGACAACTGTTAAATTGTCTCTATGTGAAACCAATGTGATCCAGTCATCTTGACGTCAGCATGGCTGCCCACTTTCTATTTTTTCCCTGTTTATCAAGGTTATCAATTTTATTTGAATAAAGTTACCTAACAGTACCAAAAAGGTATTAAAATTTGATATAACCCTTACCTAAAATATAGTTCCTGATCCAACAGTTCTGACGCTTACCAGACTTCGTGTTACGCCTGCCATGAACTGATTCTATTCAAATGCTCTTTATCGCTATACGCTTCTCTAAACTGTTACGGGAAATATTGTACGGAAATCTGCTACCTGAGTGTTTTCTGCGATTTTAAAGGTATGTGGAATTTGCCAATTCACCCTGGTAACCGAGGTTAACCTTAAAATGCGTATTAATAACAATCTCGCATTTTGAAGCGAAAGCCGTACCCAGACAGTAATAGGTTGTATGTATCTTTATATGTTATGGAGTTTCTTATATGTTGTTTCTTCTCCACAGCAGGATAAATTCGCGACCGCTAAGTTAATAAGCTAAACTTAACTGTAAAAGTTACCATAAGATCTGAAAATGTGCGGTCCCCTGACACGACAACGTTTAGATCAAAATATTACTAGTGTGGTGAAATTTTGTGGTTGTGCTTTTTAAAGGATTTTTTGTAAGTTGAGGTTTTTTAAAATTTCAATGAATGAATACCGTCAATGTCTCAGATTATATTGTATTGTATATTGTACTAGCAATGTAAAACGCAAGAAAAGCTCAAAATTTTTTATTGCTGCTCCTCTCCTATTCATCATTCATAAATGGACTATCTCACACTTAAAGAAATTTTCAAATCAGTCCAGTAGTTAGTCCTGAGATTAGCGCGTTCAAACAAACAAACAAACAAACAAAGAAACTGTTCAGCTTTATATTATTAATATAGATATGTAAATAACATAAATTGTGGAATAAATAATTTCATTTCAATGACTCATCCGTACTACTTTTCATCAATGGGTTTCTTCACTGGGGATTACAGGTTAATTTATACCAATATGTTTCTTTTTTACTTTTTATTACACCTTAAATTAAATAAATTACACGACCTGTATTAATGGAAAGTATTATACAGAAAACAACAAAACACCAATGCACATAACATACTAACGTAAAATGTAAAAACACAACTTGTATCATACGTAACAATATAAAAATATAATTTCACTTAATACTATGTTTAATATTGTATTCGAACGTTAAATTGACTTAATTCATTCGAGTTCGGAGATACTTCTTAGTTGGAAAAGATTATTACGGGAGTTATAACGAATAAAATTTTCTACTTTAAATAATATTTGAATGTAAACCAATAAAATTACTATTTACAGAACTAAGTTTTTTCTGGCTTTGAAGTTCTACAAGTCCAGTGTCGCGCATGGACTACTAAAGACAGAAAAATTCTGGTGTTTTTAGGTTATTAATCTACTCCGTCGAGGTCCACCCTGACATTAGAAGACAACTCATCATTTACAGATAAAAACATGGTATTGTGAACTTAAATATGTATAATTTATCTTCTATTGAGAAAATATTATGCAATTATCTAGTTGTAATACGTTAAAAACTTTAAAATATAAAGGTATAAACAGTATAAATATCCAAACCATTAAAACGGTTTGTACGTCTGTTCTGTTCCTTCCTTCCTTCTCTCATTCCTTTCTAAGCTGAAACTATCATACAATTTTCAGAGCGTGTAATATGGTTCAAAT
>DWOP01000242.1:0-10252 GCA_018251135.1 Cephise aelius
AGGCCTAGACCCTTCTCGTTCTGAGAGGAGACCCGTGCCCAGCAGTGGGACAGTAAAGGGTTGATGATGATGACGCATAGCTTTGACCCCCTTTGTTTTTAGTTTTTACGAATGGTGTGTAAGTTAATAAGTGAGTAAGTTATCTAGACTTGTATATGACACCGAATCTCTTGTAAATTCACAAGCATAATACAAATATACAATAGAAATACGGTTTTCGAGAACTTTAATAACTGAAATTTCTTTAGCTATAAAAACACTATTATTGTAGAAATAACGAATTGTGTGAAACAAACAATAGTATTGTTTACCCATTGATGTTTACACCACTTTTGTACTATGAAATGTAAATTATTTTATTTTAATGTCACCGTCGCTTTCAAGCGCCTGTCTCCGATTTAGGGTATTCTTTTGTATGAAATTTGTAGGAATGTAAATACAAAACAGTCAGGGCAAATGTATAACCTCCCCTTTTAAAGTCGGCTAAAATCTAGAGCTGCCTACCATTGACATACTTAGAGCGCCCCTCTCGTGTGTGTATGTGTATGCGTGTCACAAAAAAGTGCTTATTGACAAAACAGAGCAGTCCGTGCCTGGCTCCGTTATCATCCGTAAAAAGTGCCGTAAAAACCGCAAACCCTTCGCATGAGTATCAAACACGACACGGTAATACGCGTGCTTTTGTATCGGGTTATTTATTGGCCATGGACGTCTTTTTGCAAGATCTGAAATCATTTTTATCTTTTTTATATATCTTATATATATTTTTTCTATTTCACTATAAGGTACACACACACACACACTTAATGAATGTCGAATTATATAAAGCGAATTCATCGGCTTTGAGACACCGTTTGGCTAAGTTAGCTCCGGGAAATAGATCCCTTCGTATCCGTTGATTCCTGTAATTATTGTAATTAATTACATTAATTAATTTAAACCTACCTTCACCTAATTTAGCGCTTGTATGTATGATTGCTTTTATCATAGAGAGCTGTACAACTTTTTTATATAAACACATTCTTGTTCTTTATTTTTATTATTCGTTAACTACTTTTGACAACGTTTTTTTTTAAATTGAACCATTTAACATTTTAACTGTATGATTAAATTCAAACCATTTAAAGCAGTCTTGTTAAAATGGTTCGAATTTGAACATACAGTTAAATTTGAATAGTTTAAACCAGTCGTCTGTCTAATATAAAAGCTGAATAAGGACGTACACTTAGTGTCTTTTCCTGAATAGAACGCTTAAATTGTCGCATATAATATATCTAACGTAGTATCAATAGACAAGTCAGAACATACGGTAAAATTAACAGTCGATTTATTGAATGAACTTTCATTTTTCATATTTTTTTAACACTACACAAAACTCTACACTTGGAACACTTAATCGTCTGTCAATTATATCGGTTTAACTCAAAACGAAATGCGAAATGATTGATGAATTTATGCAACATGTAATCAATAATGTATTTAAATACTTTCGCTTATGTCTATACAGTTTGTTCAAACGTTAAATCATTAATATAGAGATTCATTGCATATTATTTTGGCACTAGTTATTTCTTTAACGGTATATTTGCTACAAAATTCTCTTTTCGCATCACACATGCGATTTATTACATGTCATTATGGTATCTGCTATTATACTGATTAATTGTTTTTTTAAATTTCGACCTCGATTTATTTAAAATTAAACGAATCTATGCATTAATACGTGAAGAAAAATCTTTAAACCCATTTTTACGAAAATTACGTTAATGGAAAAGTATGAAAGTTAGCATAGTTAAAGTTAATACACAATTTTTATTTCTTAATTAAACATTCACAGTCTAAGTATGGAATGAAACAATTACGGCCAGCGACAAAGTATTCACAATTTTTGACATAATACGGAACGACTTATTCATAACAACTGTGGAACAACTTCGGCATAACAAATGCTGAACAACTTATCCTTGTCCTTTCAGCCACAAGAGATTATCCGCACACTATGTCTTGTTTATAACTGTATCCAAGTAAGTAATTTTCATTATATCTGTTTTCAAAACATAAATTTAATGTCAGTACATGATACTATTTTATCTGGTGCCTATGTCGTAATTTCTCCAACGCATCTCTCGCTGAAGGTTGAAGCAGATATCAAAACTGTGCAAAAACTATATCTATTTGAACTCAATTCAGTTTTGGTACCGTAATCGAAAAAATACATCAATTTACATTTATGCTTGCAAAATAGTGTATTTTTTTGTTAATAGTCGATGCCAATATCATTTTGATGTCAGACATAAACCATACACTAGACAAGGTCACTTCGGGCGCTCGGTCTGTGTCTCCACGTGTCAAGTGTCTATATTCTATATCCTAACATTAAACAGACATGAAAGGGAGAAATGGTAATGTCAAACATAATTTAGTTCGTTTTTTATTTTACTTTGATATTTTTAAATGTAAGGTCAGATAGTTGTACAAGATCTTTAGCGTATTTTAAATTTATAATAGTCTCAGAATCATTTCGCGCCGTCTCTTGTCGCCATAGTGCAAATTTACTTTTTGAGATTTCGCTTTATAATTAAATCTAAGATTATGAGGAGAGGTTCTCCTGATTTATGCGGAGTAATTTCCGTATATGGCAGGGATTACTTTACACCAGGGAGTCTGCACGCTCATGTGCAACTTCTGTAACGCAAAAATGTTACGGGTTGTAACATCAAATAGTTTTACCCTCACTGTACTTCATGTAAAATTTGAAAACCACTCCACACTACTACAGATCGCATAGAAGAATTTATGTAACATGGAACGCATTGTACATACATCAAATTATCATCTCATTACGGGACATCATTTCACACTTTTCCATCACAAATGGGAACGTTGTGGTCGATCGTCTTATTAGCTTCCGTTCGGTCGTTGGTTTCGTTCGTGGCGATTCGTTCCGCGTCGCTTAGCCGATCTGTTCTGTCGATAAACGTTAAGCAATTCAAACCACCGTCTCGATTTCAGACAATTGTATCTATCGCACTATCGTTCACTCCATTCATCCAACGTCCATGAAATCTGCACACTGCGATTGGAAAAGTATTCGCGATAACTAATACAGTAGTGGATTCTTTTCAATTACTTATTGCTATTGTATTTATTTGTATCAATTCAAACAATTGTTGAAAGTTTCTGTCAATGAGGTGAAAGTTTGATGACAAAGCCGAGGATAATAAAAACTGCACCATCATGGCGTTGTAATAACATGGGTGATTACCCGGTGATATATTTTCTGTTTTATAACGGAGATTTGCATTGTACCGCATATTGTAAGTGACATTGCAAAATACTGTAATACCGGACATATCAGTCGATTTATAGATGGTATTCGATAAAACGATATTGTTACACATTGAGTTCTTCGAACCACTTGTTTCCAAAAACATTTAATAAACATAGAGTAATGCGTACGATTCTTTTCGAAGAAATCAAATCTATAAGATTTGATACTTAGACGTATATATCAATGGTAAATACAATTATAGCTTAATTAAAGATCGTCTGCGTTTAGTACTTATGGAAATGGGATTAGTCAGAAAGCGAGAAGAGCTTCGAGTTACATGGAAAGGTGATAGAACTTTTCTTTGTTCGATTGCAACTACAAAAATCACTATCAAATCGATTACTATTCAGTGTTTGTGATTTTAATCTGGTGTGCTTTGATTTAGAATAACGAATATGAAGCGTCTCGAATTATTTCTTACAGACAGGAAAGCAATGCGATCTCAGATTTGATTTCTGTCCTATTTTAGGATGCTTAATGTCACAGATGTCATTAATATTAGATGGGCTAAATGGATGTACTGCTACAAATAAAAAAAATAAAATAGCATTTTAAAATATATCACATATATGTGAACGCGCTCGCATGAAAAAACGCAGTGCGAAAATGTAAATCGCCTGACACACACGTCGAACGTGGCAATTAGCACGTTTTTACCACCGACTGTCATTAGTCGTTGTTTTTTTTTGCATTTCTGTTTTGCTCGACGCTTTTTGCTCGACGATATTTAGAGCGAATCAGTGCTGTACCGTTCCTTGCCGCATGCTCAGTCACCGATTAGTGGTTGCTGAGCGACCGGAACTACCTAACGAGTTTATTATATGCGCCACGATTGTGCGATAAACATCTGCATACTTGCTGGTATCCGTGGCAAAGCGCAAATTGTCGTTAAAAGGTGTTGCGATTTCTTGTTAATGTTCTGTTATTAAAGCAAGGAAATGTCCAGTATAGAGCACTTCTAATTAAGTTTTAGTTCTAGATTTATCTAAACCCCCTGCTCCATACAAACTGATTTTTTAAATAAAACATTGGTTTTTATTATGTGAATATTTGAATGTAACGGATAGTTTATTAATGAATTTATTTTTTTGTTTCAGGTATGTACCAAAAAATATGCATGGCACGTAGATGGAAATTACTTCAAACAAGAACTTCAATTACTTAAACTTTATTAGTTTACTAATGGCATGTTTTATTCAAGTTCAAGAACTAGTATAGGTAGTGTTAACTCTAATCATCGAGGAGTGACTTTAATAAATAAGATATTGAATTTAAAATACACAAGTATCATCATTTTTACTATCACCAATCGTTGGACAATGGTTTCTGCTAGAATGAAGTGATATGATCGGACTCATTCTGTACATATGGTAGACTTTAGATACCTTTAAGAATTGTAAGACTAACTCTCAAGTGCACAGGTCTCCTTAAAATGAGTGATAATCAATATTAAGCTCGTAATAATATGTCGTAATAATTCGAAAATTAGCTCGTAATTTAAAAGAAGACGTGGATATTTCTTTACTATTTACCATTGGCTATAACTCATCGTGGACTTAGCGTGGAGAATCAAAAGAATAATTAAAAGCTTCCTCCACTGTTTTAGTACCTAATATTTAAACCGTAGGGCCTTAACAAAGTTTATAACAAAATTACCCGTACTGTGTTGCCTGTAGAGGAGTCAGATAAAGGATTAATAAATTTCAGATAATTTCAGATTTCAAATTTCTGAATAAAAAGGTCGGCGCTAGTGGCAAATTTTCATGAGCGCTTCCGTACTTCAGAGGGCACGTTAAGCCATCGGTCTCGGTTGTTATCATATGATAGCTATTGTTAAACCTCGTCGGAGGCCTTAAGGGCAGAATAAGTACATCCGACACGGTCGGCCACTGACCCGTACCTTCCTCTAGCAACCCGCGTTGTAAATTCATGGTCAAGTTTGCTCAAAGCTTTCCCCGATTGTACGTAGACACTCCTGACCAGCAAGGACATAAATAGGGGTGCAGTTATAAAAAATCCGGTGGAAATTTTAAAATTTCTAAAGATCCTAAAAAACGCTAAAACCTATAAATTCTTTAAATTAAGCCCACGATGATCTAGTCGCCGGAACGAGAGAGAGCCCAGATTATTCGTTATATCATTGCCACTGATTGGTTTATTAGCAAGTACTAATATCTTAAAACGACGACTCCTTTCGAAGTCACTGACGTGGGAGTGAAACATTTGCACACATGCATCTCAGTGGTCAATTCCCACGTGCCCCGCGGCGGCAGCGACGTCGTAAATAAGTCTCTGGCGTTTAATTTGCGATAACACAGTAGTTGGTCGCCAATCTACTCGTAAATAACACATAGTAGAGTAAAAGGCACCCACACGAACGTTATAGATTTGGGCGGGGACATTTCTCCTCTTATTTCATTCTAACAACAACAGCTGCGGACGTCGTGAATCGACAGCACCGCGGGATGTTTTGATCACGATTTTATTCTGTTAAATTACGAGCGGCGTAAATGTCGACAGTGTCAACGTGGTAGAGAGTTTTCCCTTATTCATAAATTCTAACGAACACAGGCAGGGACAATCAATGTATCAGCATCCTATTTTATCTTTTGAATATAAAGGCGAATATTTGTTTTTAACTGATTTAAAAAACGAAGGAGGTTCTTAAATCGACTGTATTTTTATGTTTGTTACCTTACTTTGATTTTGACTTTCGTCTGGGTGAACCGATTTTGATGATTCTTTTTTATTTGAAAGCTGGAACTTTCCGTGTAGTCCTATTTCAATTTGTTTCAGATCTGATAATGTTTTTTCTGTTAAAATTTTTGATATTATTATTACGAATGTAAAAAAAAACTGACATTCATTTGTAAATGTTATCATGTTATAAAATTACAAACAAACAAATAACAAACGCCCAACGTTTCGCTTTTATAAAATACTAAGGATTTTATAATGCCACATCTGACCCTATTATGTTTAAAATGTGAACGAATATTTTTAAACACGTATTAATTATATTATTTCATTAGAGTCTAACCTCGTATCGCATGCTACATCGACATTGAATTGTTAAATTGTTGTCTTGTGATGTGAGGAAATACACGTAACAGCGAATAACTAGTGCAGTCTATAAACGTCATTGCGTGTAGCCGATAATTGAATTACAGTCGTATAGGTCGCACGGAACGGTAGAGGCTTCGTCTAATGACTAAGTACCAAGTCTCCGATGAAGGTTCCTTACTTTGCTGGTTTGTTTATCAACAGCTCGATCGGGGTTCGACAACAATGTAAATATTCTGAAAAAATTTAGCTTATGAATTAAAATTTGATAATACAGAATATTTAATCAAGAATTTGAAAACACTATAATTTCGAATGTATAAATATACAGTCAAAACTTAATACTGTAACTTAATACTAATAACAAAATGTTATTATGTTAAAAATACCAAATATATGTATAGAAGATATAATAAGATTGTCGTAAGCAAAGCATTTTTCGCACAAATTTAATTGTCTCTTTGAATACATACTATGAGAGATGATATCGAAATGAGAAATAGTATTCAAGTTTAAAAATAACCCTAAAAGCATTACGAAGTGGCTCTATTCGCTACGATTCGATGTGAAACTTGGACTTGCTGAAAATAACTGGTTATTTTAGTAGGCTTTGTTAGAAAACAAAATGCTTTTAACAGAAATGTAGGATTTTCTCGAATACAAATGTAGATGATATAAAGGAGAGATACGAAGCTACCTTTTTTTGTAATTGAAGTAGCAAACGAGCGTGCGGTAAGTGATTACTGTCGCTTTCCGTTTCGATTTCCATCTTACACTGTGCCAAACGGTTATTATAATTTGACATGGGTTTTTTATTATATAGAACTCCGCGCAATTGGGTCTCTTACCATAACCACTGGTGGCAGACGACAAGCAGTTTATATTATTTTAACACATTTTGTATGGAATCGCCGCACAAGCGTAGCTAGTGGTGTTCATTCGCGACTCAAGTCCGTGGCATATCACCGATGACCGACACGTCATCCGTCGAGAAACTGTACCATGGGAGAGTGTTACAAATTGTAGCGGCCACCAACCAACCTTCGTTTGGCTGCAACTCTATTTGTGTCTCATTGTTGGGTACGGGTTTCTTCCTTCAACCCGGGAAGGACTGGAACATACTCCACCACGCTGCTCAATGCGGGTTGATGGAGGAAGGGATTGGTGGCCAACCCGTGTCATACGTTTTCAGATCGCCCATAAGACGTCCGACAAGGTTTAACGAATGGTATCTGACTATAATAACCGAGACCGACCGCTTAACGTGCCCTCCGAAGCACGGAAGCGCGCATGAAACTTAGCGATAGACCGATGTCGATCGATATCCATAGATCATTTGGCACCTGAGGACTAACCGTTTTGTCTAATTGAAGCAGCAAACGAGCACGCAGTCCCCCTGATCCTTGGTCCAGTAAGTGGTCCCTGGCGCCCATGGACTTATATCCCCGAATATTGTTAGTCCTATTCGAAGCTGGTTACAAATTTGTTGCTATATGCTATTCCTGAGGACCGCGAATCGAGATGTATTCGTATAAATGTAACCGGCGACCACACACTCCGACGTAAACAAAAAATATTATAAAACAACAGATACGCGGCAGAAATGGATGTGACAGTGCTACCGTCGAGGGCGAACCGTACGTAGTTTCTACCACCTACAAAAGCATGTGCGATTGCTATTTCTAAAATATACTAACTACAATTTATCGTGCACGCGATTCAATGATAGTAATTTACGGATACGTGGGTACGGTACGGTGCTCAATGGACCGTGAATGGGTCGCGCCGGATCCGTGCACCGCTGCGCGCATTGTCGTCTTCCGCGTTGCATACAAGCCGTCCACGTGATGTTACATATTTAGTTTTGTCGTGCAACCAGACAATGTGATGGCTTTTTTTGTCACCGCCAGAAATTTTTAATTGTCAGCTGATTTTTTATCATCTGAAATTGAGTCCTCGCTATTTGATACGGGCGATTCAATTCTGGTCAAATTGTTGTAAGCTTTACTTAATGTTAAGATTGGTGTTGGGAACCGTAAAGGTGGGGAAAGCTATTGATTTTGCCCCTGATTTTCTGAATCAAACTCATAATGAGACCAATGTGATGGTCCAGACTATTCTAGAGTTGCATGTTGTTATTTCTTTTAACGTTTGTCTGCGGAGACATAAATCCTAGATCTATTTGTGTCATACTAGCAGTGTAGCTTTATTCCCCATTTTATTCCACTGGAGTAACACTATCATCTTTTGACTTCTAGTGAGACTCCGGAATTGTATCGGTTTAGTTATAAATGTTGGGTAGCAGTTACTGATTGACATTAGATGATCTGATTCATCATTCAATATCATCAATCATATAGATCCATCGTGCAACAAGCAATGTGATGATCCTTAGGATTGCGTGAAATTTTTGCCTTTAAAACCGATTGATGTATTTTTATTTTATTTTTTTATATCTTAACCTAACGAAAAGGCAGACAGACTACCTGATGGAAAGTAGTAAACGTCGCCTATAGACATTTGCAACACCAGAAAGGTCGCCAATGCTTTGTCCGCTTTGGAGGAGCTCTTTTCATTCCTATCAAATGACCTGTTAGGTTGTGTAACTAGCTAGAAATTACATTTAATGCGATAGAAGTACGAAATGGGCACTTAGCATTCGTTTACATTTTAACCCCTGCTATAAGTTTAATATGTTCTGTAGATTCATGGAACTCAAACGGGTGGACTGGTTTAAATGCAGTTTTTGTTATTTGAAAGCTTATCTAATCGAGTGTGTTCTTAGCTATTTGAAGAAAACCTGACTAGCTGTTGGAAGATTATTTGCTGTTTTCCAAGTAAATCCATCAATTATGTTTGGATAAGTGATATTTTGACCGCCAAGTGAATAAACAAAATTTTTAATAATACAACTTAAAATTCAAGAAAATCTGAAAATGTGCGGTTCTCGAAGTTTACATCGACATATTACTAGCGTTGTGAAATTTAGTGGACTAATACGTATTTATATTATTTTTTTATTGTCTTTTATGTGCCGGGAGTTGAGTTTAAATTTTTAATTTACTTTTTAAAGTGAAATTAACATTAAATAATTAATAAGTACATATGATCTCTATCTCAAGAAAATCATAATCTACATGGATATAGGCACGTTTCGCGTGGAATTTCTACTCGTTTCTGGTCTACGTACGTCAGTGTGCGGGAATAACGGATCGTATCCATATTTTAGCGACCGGAAGTGAATCGCTCGGAGCGCATACTAATGCGGATGGAAGTTATGATTTTCCATTTCCGAATTAGCAAAGATTTGTTTATAAATGTTATCAGATAAAAATATCATGTTAATGCAAAAAAAAAAATTCATCTTTCATATACCTAACTGAATGGGAATCGATTTCTGGAACTCTCTACTTATTTAATTGGCATGACAACCTTTTTATCAGACGGGCATTTCTATATCTTATTGATACTATGGTGTATATTACGCTAGTCACAAAAGTGTTCCCAAAGCTTATCTTAACACACCGGTGGTCGTTCCCTATCAATATCGAGGGGTATAAAATATAAAACTCGTTCTAAATTTAATACATAAAAAGGTGTTATAAATTAGTGTGTTCATTTGTAACAGCGAATGATCGAATAGGACATTGAGTGGGATGATTTAGACAGATTATTAGATTAGAACATCGATCTAGAGAACATTCATTCCAGGCCTTGACAGGCCTCTTGGTCTAATGGTTAGTGATCCTGACTATTACGCCGGAGGTCGTGGGTTCGATTTCCACCCAGGACAAACATTTGTGTGATGAGCATAAATATTTGTTCTGTGTCTGGGTGTAAATTTATCTATTTAAGTAT
>DWOP01000243.1:0-10242 GCA_018251135.1 Cephise aelius
GTAGTCAGCACGGGCCGCCAACTACCGTCACGCTTTAAAGTCCCAAGGTAGTGGCGTGCCTGTGTCCGGCACGCCCCATCGGCGACCGGGGGGTCCAGGGACCCTCCGAGGTGTCCTAACGCGATAGCACCGGTGGAGCCACAGCCGCGAGCACTTCGCAGTGCATTCCTATGGCTCCGCCCCGCGATGATGCGGAAGACACCGTCAGGTTTTTTAATGGGTAAGAGCCCCACATAACCATCCGTCGGCCCCGTGGCGGATGGAACCCGTTCCGGGTATTTCCTGACGGAAAACAAAAAAAATATATATTGTTAGCAATGAATCGACTTCTACCTGAATTGACCCTATTTTGTCCGTGTGGCCCTTTTCGTTTACCTGCTACTGTGTATAAAAAGGGTCGGCATACTCAATCGGTGCACATTAGTGTCTACCTGTCAGCGGTTATTCCGCTTTCCGCATTAAGATTTCGTTCGTGTAAGACGAAGCTCTGTCCGATAGGCTGTGTAACGTTTCTTAATCCTCAGTGATTACCCAAGCGAGGCTTGGGGTGGCTAGAGGGGAGGTTGAAGGCCACCGGGGCGGTTGCCCCACATTTTTATGTTTATTCCAACATTTGCGTATTTTCTAACAATATTATAACGAGGATGGAATCTCGGGTAACAGCTAGTGTTATTATAACTGATAAAACCCTCGAGCAGCCGATGACTTTATATATAATGAATTAGCATATTTATTAGCATTATAACTGCGCAGACCATGATAAAAATGGAAATATACTATAGGTAAGTATTTACTTTTGGATCAAAGTACTGAACGTGTTCTGAACACTAATTCTTCATTACGGTCAAAATCAACAGAGCCGTTTCAAGTGTCGATTGTTTTATAGAATTATTTGCTAGCTTGTTTATTCATTTGTTCATTCGTTAATTTGTTTATTCGTTCATATTTATTTATTTACTCATTCATTTCTACATTCATTCATTCATTCATTTATCTATTTATTTATTTATTTACATTCCACATCCAACATTACAGGCTTGCGCAATGCGTTGTTGTAGTAATTTATTAATTTATTACATCAAATACCATAAACATAATTATTAAATTAAATAAATAATCCAAATATTTACTAAGTTAATTGCAATTATACATAATCCAAACATTACAAATTAACTAAATTTAAATTAAATAACAATAAAATCAATATTATCAATTTTCTGTTACATTTCGTACTACGTTGGTGAACTCACCCAGCGTACAAGTGAATACGTCGACCCGTTCTGCTACTGTATTGAGGGTGCGCAGTATCACGTATCGCGTGTATCGCGTAATAGGTTCGTGTGCGCGTGTGGCAGCGCCAGCAGTCGCCGTCACGCTACGCTGTTTTCCGGCACACATTATTTCAGCTCCTCCAGGAGAGCAGAGTTTTCGAGTCCACCTCGCAATACCTTAAATAGGTACTTTGCGAGGGAGACTTCTCTTCTTATTTCTAGTTTATTGTATCCCACCATGCCGAAAACGAACAAAGTACATTACATGATACAATAAAGAATAACCTGGTCAGATCCCATACAACTTTGAGTACAGATACTGGGCAAATTTATTCTGAATACGTTCCAACATTGTTTTATACTTTATCTCACTCGGAGACCATATAACCGAATTACACTCCAAATGACTCTTTACCAGAGCTTCATATAAAGCACGCAAGGCGCTGAAATTGGTGAAAGCATTTGCGTGCCGTAATAAGAAGCCTAGGTTCCGGTACGCTTTTTTGCATACTTCGGCTATATGGTCCCGAAAGTTAAGATCAGCCGTAAAACGGACACCGAGATCTTTCACCTTCTTGACACGTTGCAGCGGCTCACCCTCGATATGGTACGGATGATGAAGTGGAGTACGAGCGCGACTGAACGACAGTACGGAACATTTGGTCACATTGAAGTATAGTTTGTTTCCATGGCTCCATTCAACCACGCGATCAATATCTCGCTGCAGTCCGGCTAGGTCCATAGAGTCGCTTATTTCGCGAACCAGTTTTAAGTCGTCAGCAAATAGGAGACATGTAGACTCTTGGACCACTTCCGGTAAGTCGTTTATCATTATGATAAACTGGAGGGGTCCCAGATTGCTGCCTTGGCTGACGCCTGACCTCGTCAAGTACTGGTCTGATAGGCATCCGCCACAGTCGACGTACTGACGCCTGTCTCGTAAATAACTGGCGAAAAAATTTAGCGTTTGCTGTGTGCAGCCTGCGCTGGCCAGCTTCACGAGTAAGACATCGTTATCAACCGTGTCGAACGCTTTCCGGAAGTCGAAATACGCGACATCCACTTGTCTCCCTGCATCCACCGCTGGCACTACTCGTGACATCAAATGCAGCAGATTCCCCGTTGTTCCCCGCCCCGGACGAAAGCCATGTTGTGCATCGGACAACTGGGCCTTAACCTGTGCATATAATGACCGGTGAATGGCTGACTCAAATATCTTAGCAGGTGTACATAAAAGGGCCACTGGTCTGTAGTCACTCGGCTCCGGGCCTCCCTGCCCCTTCGGCACCGGTACCACTCTGGTAAGTTTCCATTGGTCGGGAAAGGTCGCAGTCTCCAAGCAGACGTTAAAAACATGTGTCAGAGGCTCCTCCAGTACGAAACGACAATCTTTAAAGATAAACGGTGGTATGCCGTCTGGACCTACCGACCGTTTCGGCGGCAGTCGTCCGAGCGCGCGACACACATCCGCCGGCTCCAGCCTGTGCAGCTGTACTCGCGCCGCACCTCCGCCTGCCGCCGCAACGCTCGCCGGCACATCCAGTCGCGCTGGCTCCGGGTTGTATACTGAGTAAAAAAATTGCGCAAAACTCTCCGCACTTTCCTGATCCGTGAGCGCGAGTCCGTTTCGTATTAATTTATTTTGCCTCCTGTTACCTCTTTTTGATCTTACAAAATTCCAAAAAGCCCTAGGATCAGAAGCGAGGCGATCCTGTACGCGATCTCGATACCGGTCATGGGCGAGAGCGACCTCCACCTTCACTCTCGCTCTCCACCGGGCGAACTTCTCATAATCACGTCTCGATTTAGTCGTTTTAAATTTTTTATGGGATTCGTGTTTAATCTGTATGTGCTTTATTATGTGATATGTATACCATACAGGATAAACATACCGTGTGTTATTTGATTTATGAGTCTTAGCTGGCACACAATTATCAAAAATGTTATTGATTTTATCGTAAAAAATCTGTAAAACCGAATCTGGATCCTTTACAGTATACATATCCGTCCAGTCTATTTTCGCGATCGAATAGTATAATCTACTGTAGTCCGCTTTATTGAAATTCCATTGCCTATATGGCAACTCGCAAGGATACCGTTCGTGGCGGAGAGAACTCGGAACCGCAACGAGTGCCGGTGGGGCGGGGGCAGCAGGAGGAACCGTGGCACCTACGGTGACGCTGAGCGGCGGGTGGTACGCGTCCACCGGCTGTAGCGCCTCGTCAGCCATCGCAACCGATACCTCTCCGCGCGCACTCAAAACTAGGTCCAGTTGTCTACGATTACAGTTTGGAACATTGTTACACTGGACGAGTTCACAGAAGGACACGAAATAATTATAATAACACTGCACAGCCTTATTACACGAGTATAAATTGAAATCTCCTAATATTAAAATATTATTTTTATATTTAGTACATATATTTTCTAACATACTGAACAATATCATGTACTCGTTTTCTGCAGTCTGCGGTGGGATATAAACCACGCAACAGGTGAATAGAAACCGGTTACGAGTGTAAACAGAAGCGCAAATGAGCTCAAAACTATACGCATTTACATTATAATCGCTCGACATCTGTATTAGTCTTAACGTGAACCTCGGCACGGCGACCAGCAATACACCGCCCTGTTTCCGACCATCTTCTCTGTCGCAACGTAGAACAGTATAACCAGGCAATGAGACTTCTGTATCATGAATGGATTCATTGCAGCCAGTCTCGGTTATTGCGAATAAATCAGATCCTGACGATTGGAGTAATGATAAAAATCTAGATGTCTTTGTTCTGAGACCTCTTGCGTTCTGATATAAAATATTAATTGCCGAACTACTTGATGTTTTCTTGTGTATTTGTTGTTTTACGAAAAAACACCCATTCACTATATTCGGCGTCTTTAGGCCATATATTGGAGTCGAATAATTTCCCAAAATTACTTTCAGAAACGCATATTCTGAAGGACGAATAGCCTCTTTCGGTTTTGAGATTAATTTTGTCGACTTTTATGTAGTTGTTTTCTCCTAATATTTCACGTACATACTCTGATAAATTATCTTCAGTTGTATCTTTTAAGAGCCTCCATATGTGAAAATATTTTTTTCGTTCTACGGCTTTTATTGAAAGAACAGATGTATTACTACCTTTACTAATACTATTAAGGTTCCGGGGTTTTGTCTTTGTTGGATTACCCCAATTCCTTAACCCAGTATTCGTATCCTCATGGTTCTTGACGACCGCACCCTTTTTGTTGTCACTAACGGCCACTGCCCGACGAGAGTGCCTGGGTCTTACGTTCACCCATTCGACTTCGTCCATTTTTTTATTCGAGGTATAATTCTCACTTACGTCCTCACGCTCTTGAAGCGTTGAAGGCGGAGTGTTTAATAATTCTCGACTGTGTGACGTACTCGGCGAATCCGGAGCAACATTGCTCGATGCCAGCGCTCGGGCGTGTTCGGTAATCACGATAAGTTCTGATTCCGAAGCGGAATGTCGGTCTTTATTGCTCTTCCGAGGAGGTGCGGAAACCCCCGATTTCGACCGATCGCTGGCGTCTAACATTGGCTGCCGGGACGACTTTGCATTATTCCAAGCAAAAATACCCTCTTTTGCTTCACTATTTACTTTAAAATCTGAAGCGCAGCCACTTTCACAAACAATAATGAGTTTATTAATCGTGTTATTCTGATTTAATATAGTCTTCTCTAGTGATGCAATCTTGCACTGAAGATCGAACACAGTTGTAGTGAGGTTGTGAATTGCACTTTCAACCGATTTAACTTCCATTTCGATAGTTCTCGATATATCAAACGCGGAGTGCTTTAAGTACGTCGTCGTAAATTCTTTTTCGTAAACAATATTAGCCTTAGTTACTCCGTATAATATTCGCTATTTGTCAGTGAAAGTGTCGTCAATATAGGTCCAACCGTTTAAGAGATTATCCGGAACAAACAAACAAACAGATAGACAAACAAAAAAGTTTATATTTGCTTTTTATAAGGACTGTATATATTTTTTCATAATATCTGACTCGGCGAATTTCGTACCGCCTCAGAAAGCCGCCATCTCTTAGATAGTGGCAATTACTACAGTAGTTAAACATAATTATGGTATCGCGGACGTTTTTGTAGATATTGATATGTTCCATAATATTGTAGAACATTTTTTTTCTATCATCAATAGTTTCCGCAGCGCACGCGATAACAACTTTTTTATGACTATTTTTTTACACCTTGGGTTATATTATTGCATTTTTATTAGACATCTATTTTTTTTGACAATATAATATAGCCTATGTCACTCAGTGAAGACGCAACTATCGAATGGTGCAAGAATTTTTGAAATCAGTCCAGTAGTTTTTGTGTGAAAACATTACAAACATACAAAAACACAAATCTTTCCTGTTTATAATATTAGTATAGATGAATGGATGGATGTATTTAATAAAAGCTGTCATTTTGACATTACAAACAGAGCTTTCTAGTTCAAATACAAAAATTATAAGTTTACGATCAATAGACTTATAAATAAAATTATTGCACACTTACTAAGTTTCTCGCTCACTGCTGATTGCAAACTATAAACCAGTTAGTTGATTAGTCTTATCAACTATCACCCGACTTGGAATGTTTCCGGCAACATCTGTGTTTAGCTGGCTTAGTTCGCTACACTGTCGCTTTGACATTCAAGGCTACAGTTTGTAGCTGTGTTTGTAACTAGCTGATGCTGGCGACGTTTGCGGTATTATCTTACTCGGCAGACAGAGCTTTTATTGTTAGGAATAAATCGAATCGGAAGGAATCGACGTCTACCTGAATCGACCCTATTTTGCCTATACAAAAGCACGCATCTACCTGTCGCTAGTTGCAATACGATTTCTTTCGTCTAAGGAGAAACCTCTGTCCGATAGTCTATGTAACGTTTTCTTAAACCTCAGTGATTTCTCAAGCGAGGTTTGGTATGGCTATAGGGGAGGTTGGAAGCCACCGGGGCGGTTGCCCCACACATTTTTAACATTTTTAGTCCACTATTTATGTAATTTAAACTAAACGAGAAGCACCAGGATTAAATAAAAAAAGAATCATTAAAATAGGTTCACTCAGCCGAAAGTCCTAAGCTAAGAAACATACAAAATATAGTTAAATTGAAAACCTCTTCCTTTTGTAAAGTTGGTTAAAAGTGTATTTACGTCGATCGTAATATACATAAACACACACACACACCATCACACACACACACTCACACACACACAAACACACACACAGACACACACATATTTGTACTGTAGTTTACCGTGCAGGCGTGATATCTTGTTTGGGAAAGTAGTTTGAAAATTGCATTAACACGTCACCATGTCGCCTTAACAATTATTGAAGTATTTCATCCTGAAGCCAACGGAGTGTTTTGGCAGCCCGCCATCTTGTTTAGTTAGTTTTCGGTTCCTTTCATGGCTTAAGATGTAACCATTATGTCAACCATGTCACTTATTGAGACCCATATGAATGAGATGTGACTATAGTTTCTCGCATAGGGCTCCTGCTTCGATGCCTGGTCAGTTAGTTAGTTTAAACATTATTTACCTGCAAGCATACGCATACAGACCTACACATACAGACACACACGCACACATACACACATACATACATACACACGCTCTCACACTCTTTTAAATTATAGTTTTATTTTGATTGCGTAATCCTGTTTTGGTTATTCTTTGTTAAAATTTATATGTAATAATTATATCTTTTTAATAACGCTGTTGGATTACCAAATAAATAAATAAATAAGTTACTAATGTAAATTATGAACGTACATTTTTATTATCTCTATGTCTTTTATAATCATCATTACTAATATTATAACTGTGAAATGTTTGTTTTGCTTCTTCGTCTTAACTAAAAAACTGATAATGAGTTTTTTACACACGCTGTCAGAGATTCCCGAGGGAAAGAAAGAATTTCATCTAGTTGTCCGGCAGGTAATATATACTTGAACCCGTCGTCTATACTATAAACATACCGGTCAAACTCTCGACGGCCGTCCGCTCCCTCGGGAGCTCGTGGGGTAGGTCAATCTCGATCATCTGAGGATGACAGTTCTAAGTCAACTCGGGACCAATACTGACAGACTGACCCATGCCTATTCCCAACCAACCAACCAACCCGCCCAACGGCGAAGCACATCACCGGGTCAGTGGATCCCTCAAGAAATGTCCGGGTAAGAGGAAGACCTCGAGGCCCGCAAACTCTTGACTGGAGGCGACAGCGCCAGAGAAAAAAAGGACGATCCAATTCGTTCCCAGGTCAAACAGAATAGGCTCATTCTTTCACTAGATCTGCCCAACGGCGTTTAAATATCACCGGGGACAGTTGACTCCTTGAGAATTGCCCAGGTAAAGAGGAGCACCTTACGTTCTGTCAATCCTTCACTGGGAAGTCGTCA
This sequence comes from Cephise aelius, assembly GCA_018251135.1. Classification (NCBI taxonomy): domain Eukaryota; kingdom Metazoa; phylum Arthropoda; class Insecta; order Lepidoptera; family Hesperiidae; genus Cephise; species Cephise aelius. Next base: position 7,712 of record DWOP01000243.1, read on the forward strand.
GGGCCACAGTGTAGGTCGACCATTTTCATAGACCGATCAAACACATAACCCCTCATTTGTGGTTCAAAGTAGTGACGTAAAAATAAAATAGGGCCTTGAATACTATGTTTTTTCATATTGATTATATGGTTTGATTGAAAATGTGACAACAGTACCAACCCAGTTGGATAATGTCATGTAAATAACCAGAAGTATTCCGTCCTAAAAACAACAAAGCGCAAAGCTTGGCAGGCCGCCATTTTGCAACTTTGTAAATGCACCGTATTTGTGGCAGTTGACTAAATGTCATACGTTATGCTCGTATTTATGACAAACGAGCTTTTTCCCGTAGTACTTAGTGCTGTAATACTTGTAGTTACTTAGTATGTTACTATATGACTAAAACACTGTTTTTAACCCCAATAAAAAGAGAGGTGCTATGAATTTTACTTACTTTCTGTATTTTCTGTTTTTACGTGGGGAAATCCGTCATCGATACCACGGCGTCACGGGGACACGCAGATGGTTATGCCGGACTCCTATCAGCTAAAACCTCAAAGTGTGCCTTCTACCGCCTCGGGTGGCTGGGTTACAGGAACTTAAACTACCTCTGCCGATCCAGCTAGCGCCACCTGCTTACGCAGGTCCATCTTGTAAGGATGAATTCTTGTCTCCCGCACACAAATATGTGATGTGCCCGTGGGTAAGTCATCCACCGCTGCATAATGACTCGGAGGTCCCGGTCCTAAAATTTAATGTATGCATCAAAAATCGCCTAAGTGACAAAAATACTTTACAAAAGCCGTCGAAGTGACCAAATTAATTTTTATCTATACTTTAAAACATTAAATAAACTCTTCACAAGAAAGTGCAAAGTGACAATAGCAATTACGTATGCGTACTCACAAAAAAGAATGACAGACGCAAAGGGCTATTGCCACGCAAATGGCAAATCTAAAATGGGACTAACGACTCCAACGTGAGGGCACTCGATCAAACGAATCACCGGCGCTGTCAATCACAGCAGTTATTCCGCATTCTTGAATCAAGTTCCTAAACAAGATGGAAGTCTGCCAAACGGCGCAACGAAGTGAAACTTCAAGTGAAGTGATGCGGAGTTGAAGCGAAGCTTCGCCTTAAGGTTGATTGCGAATACCGAAGTTCTAAAACAAAGTAGTGCTTGATTAGATGTATCAACTATCTGCCAAGGATAAACTAGTGCAAGAGTATTGATATATTAAGAAATATAGAAAATGTTTGAAACGAAGTTCTCCAAGGTACCGCCTTACTTACAAGGTACCTTCGACAAGGTACGTCTTACCACCACTTAACCTCTGTCTCCAGTCACAGACTCATCATCTTTTTTTAACACTCATAGCCCCGCACTAGGATTCCCTGTGTCGTGGGTGTCATGGACACACACACAAAAACTATAGCACAAACACCCAGATCCACAAACAGAAATATGAATTTAAATTTCAGACTGGCCGGGAATCGAACCCGGGACCCTTTGCGCGTCAGTGCGGCATGGTAACCACTCGGCCATCGTCATCATGGATTTGGTGCAGAGCTAGAGTGAAAACGAATAGCTTTTTTTACCCGGTTTTTACGGTTAACTTACAACAAATTGACCTGAATTGAGTCGCCCGTATCAAATAGCGAGGATGCAATTTCAGATCATAAAAATTTGCTAGAAATTGCAAAATTTCTGGCGGTAATAAAAAAAAAAGTCTTATTTTAATGCTGTCTGAATTAAATTTGCGGAACTTATACAAGAGGCGACCATCAGATCATCAGAACAATCAGACCATCAGAACTTGGACTGCATACATTTATTACTTCAATAAAAAATACTAAGTGGTGTTGTGGGACACTAGATAGGAACAAGGGTCCTTATTATAAAAATATTATTTTCGAGTTCTATTCGAGGTATAAAGAAAATAATTATTCAAGTCTACATTTATATCATGATATTTTTATCGATAAAAACCAAAAACACTAGTTTATAAAATTATCTTAACACTTTTATTTTATTTACAATGATTTATAATTAAAATATAATTTATGATAAATTTACAAAACAAAACTCTATATGCATACTAGCCGGCCAGTGATGTTAACGGTACTGCTGTCTAGAAACATGACGTCACAAAACTGGCGGCACTCGGCCGCCATTTTGATGACGTTAAATCTTACGTTTTCATTTAACTTTACTGACGTTTTTTTCGACGAACTTCGTTCCAACAACTTGAGAGATTTCAATAATCGTACCATTTGGCATTAGAAAGAAAGAAAGATGCATTTTATTCATTTGTACGTAACTATTACAATTGAAAAAAGAAACAATTGACAAGATTAAAAAATAAAAAAAGTATAATAACAGATCAATAAGCTTAATACTAATGTTACTCAACTATTGATTCCAAAGAAGTTACGACCAAATGAAACGGTCTGCACTTCGCTGCAATGAAACTGCAATACTGATTTTCTGTGCAGCCGTGAATCATTAGGGCACTTCGGACGAAAGGTTCATAATATTTAAATAAACTAGG
>DWOP01000244.1:0-10213 GCA_018251135.1 Cephise aelius
CAGAGGCCTGCTTATTCCTGTAGAAATTTCTTCCAGCAGACCTGCGACTGGAGATTTGTCAACAAATGGTAGTTGGGCGTGCACATGTATAATATAATGTACTATAATATATACAAATAAATATATATACACACGAATATAAATAAATATATACATACACATAAATAAACATATATATACATATATACATACATAGATAGATATATGCATACACATATAGACACGTAATAATATAATTGAGGCTTAAGCTAAGCTAAGGATAAGTAGTGCTCTTTTACTCTCTTCTTAAAGATTGTTATGTTTTTGGCGCCGCGTACGTTTAGTGGAAGTGAGTTCCATAACCTAACTGCATGAACAGTGAAGGACTTAGAATAGGAACAGGTTTTATGAGGCGGGAAGCTAAGGAGGGTTTTCAGATGGGTACGACATGGAGCAAAAGAAGGCCGCGCGAAGGAGAAACGTTCACGTAGGTAGGAGGGGGAAGAAGGACGACGTAGGATATTGAATAACAAACATAAGATCCTGGTATTCCTGCGAAGTCGGATTGGGAGCCACTTGAGTTCCTTGCGGAAGTGTGAGACATGGTCGAACTTACGAAGACCGAAGATGAAACGAATACAAAGGTTTTGCAAGCGCTCAAGTTTGTTTAATAGCTCCTCAGTAGCATCCAGGTAGCAAGCGTCAGCGTAGTCTATAACGGGATGAATGAGTGTCTGGGCAAGAGAGATTTTTGTTTTCAAAGGCAATAGTCCCTGTAGGATTTTTAGCGAGTGAAAAGAATAGTGGACTTTGCGACTGACTTCATACACATGAGCATTCCAAGAGAGATTTGAGTCTATTACGAGCCCGAGATCTTTAACGGTGTCCGAAAAGGGGATATTGGTACCTTCAAAATTGACCGGAACTAGAGCTGACCAATTTAACCGGTTCAGAGCATGTCTACTACCAATTATAATAGCTTTCGACTTAAGCGGATTGACAATGAGTCCAAAAGATTTAGACCATAAAGCTATACGACTGAGGTTTCCGTTCATGGTAGTGATGGCTAAGTCAGTCTGTGTAGTAGGAAAATGATCATAGAGCTGTAAATCGTCTGCATAAAGATGGTATTTTGAAGAGATTATAGAAGTAACAGAGTTAATAAAAACAGAGAAAAGCAATGGAGAAAGAACGCCACCCTGGGGTACGCCCGAATGCAAAAGACATGTGTCGGAGAAAGTGTCGCCTGTGCGAACATGTTGCGAGCGGCCCCGAAGATAAGAATTAAACCATGAAACAGTGGTAGAAGAAATATTAAGAGACTGGAGGATTCCTAAAAGTATATCAAAGTCTACTGAGGAAAAGGCATTACTGAAGTCCAGTAATACAAGCAAAGTTAGATATTTGTTTTCTATAGCCCAGCGAATATCTTCTGTTACTTTCAGAAGAGCCGTAGCAGTGCTATGGCCTGGGCGGAAGCCTGATTGAAAAGAATTGAGAATATTATTAGCAGTGAGAAAAGAAGAGAATTGGGTATGAACAATATGCTCAAGGACTTTAGAGAGAAATGGTAGAATGGAGATCGGACGAAAATCAGACGGCATAGAAGGAGAAGGAACTTTAGGCAGAGGAATAATGTATGCATGTTTCCACGCAGTGGGAAATGTACCCGTAGTTAAGGAATGGTTATATATGTGAGTAAGTACAGGAAGGACAGAAGGAAGAATTAAGACTATCATCCTTGAGCATATGTTATCATTGCCTACTGAAGATGAAGAAATGGCAAGGACAGATTTTTTCACACATTCTTCTGAGGCAGAAGAAAGGTGAAAAGAAGAACAAGATGGTCTCGACAACTCGGCCAACGTAGATAGTGTCTGAGATTTGATGTAAGGATCAATAACCATTGGAGAAAGAGAAAAATACTTATTTAGATCGCTTAAATCAATATCTCTACATGCCACGGTAGGAGACTTGCCGATACCAACTGATTTCAGGAACCTCCAGACATCAGTGGGGCTTTTATTAACGAGAGATTCGTGGAAATAACGTCTCTTAGCATCTCTACACAGACGATTACAACGATTACGCAATACTTTATACGCGGATAAATTGCGTTCGGAGGGACACTTCTTGTACCTCCTTTTCGCTTTATCCCGGCGTGCCATAAGTTCTTTAATATCATTTGATATCCAAGGAGCAGGTCTTCGCTTAATTTTGACACGTCGGATTGGGGCATGCTTGTTGTAAAGCTTAAGAATAGTCGTTGCAAAGATATCCACTTTTTGATCTATGCTGCAATTGTTAAACACCCCAGACCAGTCCAGATTATCAGCATCACGCTTTAAAGCCTCCAGATCCATGCCCTTGTAATTACGAAGGTGAAGATAGTGAGAATTCTGCTTAGGGGAACGAATGCGGTAGGAAAGGAAGACCAGATCATGGTAAGAAAATGAAGCAGTAAGTTGCCCGTGACCAACAACATTACTAGGGGATGAGACAATCATCAGATCTAAAAGCGATGGAGCGCAATTAGGGAAGTGGTGAGTAGCAGAGAGAGGCAAGAGGTGAAGATTAAAAGAGTTAAGGACAGAGTTGAGTTTAGACGACCTGGAGTCGTTTTTTAATAAACAGGTATTAAAATCCCCCATCATTATAATGTGATCATATATAGGGCAGAGATCATTAAGAATTGAATCCAGGTGGTCAAAATAATCAACAGTGAGATTGGGACTATAAAATACAGAAAGCAGAATTTTTAATTTGTTTATTGATATTTCTATAAATAGATATTCTGCGGATTGAGTATATTCAGGAGGAGATACGCTGACGACTTTGTAAGAAATATCTGTACGTAGATAAATGGCAACACCGCCACATCCTTTACCGATTCGGTCATTTCGAATGAGATCGAAACCTGGTAAACTATACTGAATAGAAGGGAGAGAGGGTTTGAGAAATGACTCAGAAATGAGAAGCGCATCAAGATAGTCACTACTGAAGGATGCCAGAAGATCGGAATGGTGCCGTGGAATACTTTGAACATTTATGTGTGCTATATTAAGGTACCCGGGATGACATAAAGAGGATAATTGATCATGCAACGTTAACGCGCCCGACGACACACTATTAGCACTAGCATAACTGGTTAGGGAAGAAGAACAAGAGTAAAAGCTATCGTCTAAACGAATATCAGCCAAGTCATACATCTTTTAAAATATTATTTGTTATAATCAAAATATGTATACGAATAAATAAAAATAGGTATATTATAAAATAAGATAAATACTAAAATAAATATTTTATGCTTATGTAATAATAAACTATAAATACAAATAAATAAAGCACACGAAACTTGCTGAACTCACTGCTCACTGGTATAGTGGAAGAAATTTATTATTCTACCAAGCGATACACAAAAATACGGAAGAAAGATTAAGGTACAGTGAGAACAATTTAACAAAAGTACAGTTAACAGTGTCAAACAAAGTTATTAAATAGTCAGGTGAAAAGAAAAAAAAAATACAATACTTATATGTAACGGATATTAAAATGAAAATTATAAAATAAAGTAATTTCCGAACGAAATGACACTAGCACAGTATTCGAGTCGAAGTTGGTATCACTGCTGTCAGTTGTAACGTCAATTGTCAGTTGTCAAGTGTGTTATGAACAATGTTTAAAATATTATCGACTCACCGCATTTTATTAAGTAAATGTAAACCATTACAAGTGTGGTTATTATCGGCTCTAAAGGAGAAGTAAATAGAGCATACTTTACAAAATAGCGCGTATTTATAAGTGAATACAGCTCATTTTATTCGGTACGTACCTGACCTGCTAACAATCGCAAACTTAAACAAAAGCGTTATACGACTAAACGTAGAAGTAGGTACAGTGAATAATACGAAAGGAATCACTTAATTTCGTCTACGACTCTTCTTTGGGGCATTTATGTCTGCCTTCTGGTTAGCAGTTCTCGAGGAATGTTGAGCGTCCGCCGCACGGTCGACGCAAGTCGGAAATAGAGAAGTGAGCTGCTGAAGCTCTCCTAAAGATTCAATTTTGCGCCTAGACTTATCAGGGAGGATAATGGTTATTTTTCCCTCAACCGTCCAGCACTGCTTCGTTCCAAAATGACTACGGGCAGCCATGAAAACTTGATGTCGTGACTTCGTCAGGAACTCTGAAATAGTAATGCCGGTGCCTTTCAGTGCAGTTTTGCTGTCCCAAACCAGGTGTCTATGCTCCACATCACGAAATCTCACAAGAACTGGGCGAATTTTAGCCTGGGAAGATCCGAGACGGTGGCAGACTTGCAGATGCTCGGGTGCTATATCTGTCAACTTTAATTGGTTGGATAATAACTTATGTACCTCATCTTGAACTTTTTCAGGTGACTTTTCAGGTATTCCATGAATTAAAAGCACTTTTCTTCTCATGGCTGTCTCATGCCTGTCAAAGCCAAGTGTGAGGAACTCAATTTGGGACTTCATGGCTGACAGTATGTCCCAAACACACGATTTGAAGTCATGAAACTCCTGGGATAACGCAGAAATGTCAGGCAGTGATGGTGCAGCTCCAGTTGTCGCTTTTTGCAGCTTTACTTCATAATCATGCATGCGAGTACTGACCATTTTCTCAAGTTTATCCATCTTGCTGGCCAGATCAGTGTCCATTTTGAGATATGAATTAGTTACACTGGCAGTGTTGTAGAAAAGAGAGAAATGATTTATCAGTGATAGCAGGTGGGTTTTGCAAGTAATTAATGCATATAATTGGTGTTTTAAATTACAAAAATAAATTTAAGTGCAAAAATAGCAAGAGAGCAAAATTTTCGCGTGTTTACGTTCTTCTACCCACATAGGAAAAAAAGTTAAAAAAATTAATTTTATTTAATAATCATTGCAATTTTTTTCATCGAATACATTTTTCTTTCCTTTTTTTTTATTTATTTGGTAAACAATAGATTACAACAATGTTTATATAACATCTTTTAAAAATCGTGTTTCAGTTTGTCCGCAAACATGTGCGATTCTCAAATACAAATCTATATAGCCTAAATATAATCGTATCACATATTGACATTAACTTAGTATTTTATCATTACTACTGCAATATTAGTCTAACTTAGACTAAACCACTATTTAGAATCACCGCGCTGCCGTTGTTATGTGTTTCTTGTATTGTGTTCGTCTTCTGTTTGCTTTGCGATTTTCGCTTTATTTCGTAACTATTGATGAACTTTACACCAAAACGAAAATAATATGTCCATGATCGTATCACAACCACTGGGCGAAGACCTCATTAAAAGGGCAAAAAAAATCACCTCTATAGTCATCCCCTCACGCAGCATACTAGTGTTCTCAGCCTGATAGTGGACAGACTTCGTGAACGACGATATGTCGTACGTGAGGTCAACGTTCACATTCGTCTTCTCGAACACCAGCCCGATGAACCACATGGAGCACACGTTCGCTAGTATCTCGCCCTGGAAACAAATCGTGTGGCGATTTTATTTCAAACCAGTAATTTCTATTCTGTAAGAACGTTGTATGATGTCGAGAGAGAGTTCGGAGTGAAATGTCAAATTTAACGAATTTGATTGGCCAATTTTGACATCTCACTTCAAACTCACACACGTCATCAAACAACGTTCTTACGGAATAGGCCTAGCAGTAATGCTATTCTGTAAGAACATTGCTTGATGACGAGAGTGAATCTGAAGTGAGATGACAAATTCAACGAATTTGATTGGTCCGTTCAAGGTTAACTTCAGTGATGTGTCAAAATTGACCGATCAATTTCGTTGAATTTGACATCTCACTTCGAACTGACTCTCGACATCAAATAATGTCCTTACAGAATAGTTCTACAGTAAAGTGTTGTCCATTGGTAATTTTATTATGATTATTCTTTATTGAGTCCAAAAAGAGGAACACGATAAATATGAATTATAAGCAGAATCTACGAAGACACTCCGTTACATTTAGTTTCTATTATTATATTACTTAAAATTCATACATACTTTTTCAATTCTATTTTTTTTTAATGTTTGTTACCTCAGAATTTCCGGCTGGATGAACCGATTTTCATGGTTCTTTTTTTAATTAATTAACTTATGTGGTCCAGTTCTGACAAGCATTCATGGGAAAACCATTTGCCTTAAATTTGCAATTTATGTACGCGACAAATGGACAAGTAACTCACTGTCACGCCAACCGATTTCGATGATTCTTTTGTTATTGGAAAGGATGTAGTTCAAGGGCAGTTTGATGAGAATTTGGTAAACTGGAGTATTATTTTTATTTATGTAATACAATATACAGGAACTAGGCTGGAAAACAAAAAAAGACTATTGCAGTAAATGGTGTTTTAGTATCTTTGTCTTTGCAGTAACAATATGAACGCAATGAGTAATAATTACCATTCTTGTCATTAAGTGGGTGGCAACGGCAACCACTCTCTTTGAATCCTTAAGCAAATGCTTACTAATGACTTCAATTAATGTTATTAAGAAAAACTAGAAAAAATTTTTTGATACGGTTCAATAGTAATATGTAAATAATGAAATATGTGTACTAGACTTATATGCAAAACTGACGAAGGTTTTTTTCTTTTTCTGCCGGCTTTTAACCCAGCTAATCTTAGCCAAAAGAGCCCTTAAGGCAAATGAATTCGCTACATTTATTTTGAGATCTTGTAGAATGTAGGGTGTGATTATAAAAAGCTAGATGTTGTTAGCTATATTTATTATATTGAAAGTTTACGAATGTTATTTACTTAATGGCTAGCTAGGGTGCATGCGTCGCGGCTGACGGTTAATTATGCACTGAACAAGATAGCCGCGCACGGCACACAAAATGCTGGAGACCACAATTTGTACGGTGTTAGCCCGTACAGATCTATTAAGTGTATGTGCACTTAATGAATGTCAAAATAGATATAAATACATACAATTAATTAAATAAAAAACTTGATTTGATATGTTACAAAATTAATATAAAGAATTTATCAACATCTTTTAACTTGAACCACAACCAAAACAAATGTATTGGACTTGCATCTTACCTTTGTCCTACTGCAGAATTATGTATACTTTTTAACTACCCACACTGGGTTTCCTTGTAAATTGATAATATAAATAATAATTAAAAAAAACCAGTCTGAATTAAAATATTATTTTTGCTACTATGCTATTTATACTATACGCCCGTTGTGTGCGGCAAGTCCAAGCAGGTGTCAATCGCGCTCGGTATTTGTTTTCGTTATCACCTCTTGTTTATAATTTTCATTCTATTGAATTTGAGTTTTTTGTATTGGTTTCACAGATAACTATACTTGTTTATTATGAACAACATATGTAAGTTACCATGAATATGTATATTTAGGGAGGTGAATGTTTCTGAGTTACACGAAATGTTGTGACACTATAGTTAAATGTAACTAAATAAATATATTATCCGTTACTTAATTATAGTTCTGTTACCTAAGACGATATGATCTTACTATTACAGAGACAAAAAGATGAGGTTTGGCACAACAATTTCAAGAAAATAAGGTAGGAAAATGAGTCCTGAGTGTAAACAGAAAATTATGAGTGACATTAAACGACAATTTTTTTTTTTTCTTAGAGAACTTATCGTTTTTTTGTTTCAGCACAAAACTTGATATTCAGCCAAGTCAGATAAATGGATTTTATTGTCTATGGTTGTAGTTACTAGCGTTTAAACGTAACTTCGTGTTGGCGTATACCATGGTATACGGCCGCATACGACGGGCGTCTGTGCTTCGTATACCATGGCACACGCGCCGCATACGAGAGGTTAAATATTCTGTTTAGCATTCTCATGTAAGTGACAATTGTCTCTATAAGAAATCTATTAACCAAATCTTGTACATAATGTATTAAAATTATTTGTCATGATCAAATATCACTGATTGAGTAACGTTTGATATTGACAAATCAAATTTAACACAAATCCAATAAACAATACATTACTTTAATTGATAAAATGCGAGGATATAAATGATTTTTACTAACATTTTCGTTCTTTTTTACCTCCGGCGCCGGATCCGTGGGCACTGGGGCTCCTGAAAATATCAAAATAACCCTTGTAAAGTACACGCGATACCTTCTTTATCAAGCGGTTATGCTTTTTACACGCCAAAAACCAAGTTTTTATTTTTGTTTGTAATGGTTTAATAGATTTTGATGAAATTTCATGCTATCTGGTGAATGATTAAGCACATGATACAGTAATTGCACATAATACTGGTGTGTGCCTATGTAAGTATGGCCGACTGAATCTCTTTTCATGTCTCACTGCTGAACCGATGTCCCCATCTACAATGGACACGCCCATGTGGCTTCTGACAATACTGATAACAACCAGAACTGACGGGTTAAAGCAAGTGATAATCCTTTTACATGCAGATAACTTTCAATAATATTGACATTATTCATGGGTGTGGCATCTCCGAATCCGACTCTTACTTAGACGATATTATTTAGTAACAGACTAATTGTACTTTGTGCACTTGGAACACGTCTGTTCTTCGTGGCGGCTAGCGTCGTAGTGCCAATATTTAGTAGTCACTAAAAGAAGGTATTTCGATAATAGTTATTTAGCGACTGACTACCCACAAAGAAACATTTCGATAATTATTATTTAGGTAATACACCACAATCATATAGTAGTTGACTGTACTTTTTATCCCATATTTTATGTCATACAGATGGTGGGTAGCAAGTCACGCCACCCAGCACTCTCAAATCGTGATCAGCAAGAAGCTTCTAGAAGATTGCCAGAACGAAGTCATCCGATTACGCAACATAATAAAATACCTCTTAGGGGTTGTCAATGACTTAGAAAAGTCAGATTTTAATCAAAAACCACAGCTGAACTTCTTCGATAAGTACACGGTAGCGGAAAGTCATATGTTTTTGAAACAAATAAACGATCATTACAACAATTTTAGGTATAATTATGTCGCCCAAACTATATTACATTTTGTTAGTAATAAAGTATCTGGTTTGTACTGCCAATGTATTAAGGATAGGTTGTACTGTTCGCCGAAGGAATCTAACGAGAGATTGTCCGCTCAGTTAGTTATTCATACGATAATGGTCGTTCTGTCCAAAGCTATAGCTCCCATTTTGCCCCATTTAGTCGAAGAAGCGTGGCAACACCATCCTTTAATTGAAAAACCGTTTTATTTTACCCAAGACATACAAGTTTTGCCGCCAATAGATGTCGACACGTCACTAATGGACGCCATCTTGGAAATCAAAAGAGATTTATGTGTTATAGCTAAGAATGAAAATTTGAAAAAGTATGAAATGCATTTAAAAGTGAATTCTGAATTGTTTACTAAATTAGAATCGATCAATAAGTCCGATGGTGTCAATGATAGTGTTTTATGTGAAATTTTAGAAGTGTCATCGGTTGTTTTAGAAGAGGTTAGAAATAGCGGGAAATGTTGGCAGATCGAAATGTCACAGAGTAAAAATGGTCAATGCTTAAGATGTAGGAAATACAATGCAATCGACAATAGTGATAAATGTTTACGTTGTGAAAAAGCAATTGCTTTGCTATAATAAAAATAAGACAAATTTTATTAGATAACTGATGTCTACATTATTCTTTACGCGCGTGTTGTGATATTTTTGATCAAGAATAAACTAGCGGCGCGATTGAAGCTTCTTACATGTCTACTCAAATTACGGCAAAACATTTCTGTCGGTTTAGCGAGAGCTATATCACCTGTTGTTACATCGTAGAGTTAAAATATTATAAAAAGGGAAACGGCACTCGGAGACTGCCGCGGTAAACCTATTGCATAGTATTTTTTATCAACATATGCAATTATAATTATTTATTTGATATCAAGCAGTAATAGCCCAGTGGTTATGATTAAGGCCTCTCACACTGGGGTCCGGGGTTCAAACCCCAGGCACGCATATCTGATTTTTCTGAGTCATATGCGTATTATAGATTAATTATCACTAGCTTTAACGGTGAAGGAAAACGTCGTGAGGAAACCTGCATGCCAGAGAGTTCTTACAAAAAAAAACTCAAAGGTATGTAAAGTCTACCAATCCTCACTGGGGCAGCGTGGTAGACTAAGGGCTAGATCCTTCTCATTCTGAGAGGAGACCCGTGCCCAGCAGTGGGACAGTAAATGGATGATGAATTATTTATTTATGCAGCATTTTTTTTCTTTGATATTA
>DWOP01000245.1:0-10172 GCA_018251135.1 Cephise aelius
GACGGCAGTCGGTGGCCCGTGCCGACTACCGCCACTAATCCCGTCGTGGAGGCAGTTGACGGTCTTGCGCATGGCACCTACCCGCTCGGCCTCCCTCTTCCGCGACATCACGAACTGAACTAAAAGTAGTGGTAGTGGCAGTTGTACAACCAATACTATCCAGATTTTCATATACATATTGTGTTATAAATTTCCGCCGATGGTCTAAGCCAGGGTCAATTCTAGATTTTTTTGTTACAGAACATCATACTGATATTCATGAATAAATCAATATAAAAATAGTACTCGTCTTTTGAATTAGATGTAGTAATTAGTACAATTTACGTGCCTGTCGCGGAGCGGATTGTCGTCTCAATTCGAATGAGAACAGTAGAAAATTCGTTACTTTCTGTAAATCACACAAAGTCGGTGTAAGATGTATTATCATATATGAATATATTTATCATATAGAAAAATATCACTAGACTATTAAGAACAATTATACATTTATAATGATAATCCGTATTATTATTTGTTACAAACAAGCTTATGAGCTCACTAAGCCGATTCCGAGTACAAACAATAAACGTTGGCATATACGAGTATTTCAATGAAACCCCACGTACTTCTGTTATCGCTAATCCGCTTACGCTCAATATTTTATCGATGAAATTTGCGAAATGGTGCAGCGCCCGCTGGGACGGAGATTGTATTCAACCTTATTCAGGAACCATGAATTAAACAGGAATTCTATGTTCTTGGTGCTTTCTTGCAATTCTTCGTGCTGATTGATAGTTATTCAAATGTCACAAAATTATAATTATCATTCTTCATTGTGGGTCCATCAGAAGTGCCAATTTTAAACATTATATATTTAACAAATTTTCACTTTTGATCTTAATGTATACAGACGTAAAATCGGCAACCCGCTGTTTAATTTTAATTTAAATAATCTTAAATATATTAATGAAAATATTTTAAACACGCTTTCTTATCTGTAGATGCACTTAAAATTGTTAAGTAATAATTATTTTTAGAAAAAAAAATCAACCGCTTTCAAAAATACAAAAACAACGACACTAAAAAGCGTAAAATAACTTAAAACTATAATTTTAATAAAATAATACTATTACTGAACGGTCAGAAGTCGGTGCCACCGACTAAAATATTTTATTTTTAAATTTTTAGTGTAAATATAGTTACATAGTTACACACATAACACATAGTGCAGTATTTAGTTAAGTACCAATATTCTTTTTAAAAAGGGACTTGAGGGGAGGGTGTCATGACCCCATGACAACCCCTGGATCCGTTATTGACATCAGGTGCGAATATACCCTTTCAAACTAAAAAAGAATTTTCAAAATCGGTCCAGAATTGACGGCGAAATTGAGCGACATATATAAAAAAATACAATCGAACATAGAACTTCCTCCTTTTCAAAGTCCGTTAAAAATACTATTAATAAAAAAAATACAGTCGAATTGAACACCTCCTCCTGTTTGAAGTCGGTTAAAAAGTGAAAATAACAAGATATCCGACAAAATGAGAATATTGTAGATAATTGTATTTCTGAAAGTATACGGAGTGTGTCACGATGTGACCTAAAATTGGAATGAAGTTAATAAAAAATCTATACAGTTTATATGTTTGAGGAGAATTGTGTCTAATCACATTATTGTGATGTATTTTAAGAGTTTGCTAAACATTTATGAGCGTTTAACTTGCAAAAGGCGTCGGTCTGACGCTTCCAGGCGACGCAGGTATCGCGCGAGCACCGCTCATGCAATATGTATATAACTATGTACACGGTAACGTAACGTAGAAGAATAGCTCGACCTAAACGTTGATTTTCTTGGAAAACCACGCCATAGAATGGGACCGAGATTTATCATAGCCGTAACTCTACATACAATCTACTCTACTTTCTCCTGCTGAGCACGGGTCTCCTCTCAGAATGAGAAGGATCTCGACATTAGTCTACCAAGCTGGCCTAGTGCGGATTGATAGACTTCACATACCTCTGACAACCTTTTTTTTAATAATAACTCTTAGGCATGTAGGTTTGCTAGTGATAATTACTAGTGAAAGCTAGTGATAATTACTTTATAGTTATAATAATACGCAAAATTAGAGGTGCGTGCCTGAGGTTCGACCCCGGACCTCGGTGTGAGAGGTCTAAATCTTAACCACTGGGCTACCACTGCTTCACTTGCACTTGTTATTATTTATTATTTTTATTTATTTATTAGACTCATAACGTCCATCTACAGGAGCTATAAAGGAAAATACTTACTGAAAATCTCAAATTAAATAATCCCAAGGAAGTTAAAAAGGTTAATCAGTTTTAGTATCATTAATGTTACGAACTTAGTAAGTGGTGTGTAAGTGTTACGAACGTAGTTATCAAATATCAACCTCAAAGTGGTATAAATATTTTTGTACCTATGTATTTAAATATGTGTATAAATCTACTGTAACTAATGTACATGTAGTGTACTGATCAATGACAAAACATCAGAATAACAAAAACAAAGTTTTTAATTGGCAAACGTACCTATGCAGGTACAACCTGCATGATTGAGTGGTAACGGGCGTCACGGCAGCACGTAGAAATCTGTAGTAGGTAGGTATACTTCAAATGGAGCAGATTGGAAGATCTCCTTTGATTGTTAATTGGAAGGTCTCTTATAGTCGTAGAAACACATCAATGGGTCATTGAGCTCGAAGCAGCGGCTCCATCGACTGCACGTCCTAAATAATGGATGGAGCAAAACAATGGTACCGAGTCGAGCAGTAAGATACATTTATGTAGATATGCTGTCAACAGACAGATGGATGGAACCCTAAAATGAAACGGCGAGCGTGACGGCGGCGAGCGCGCGGTAATGACGTAACTCCTGACATTAAGCAGTGACAGCTTGATAGCTTGTTTGGCGAAACTAATCGCTACTGAAATAGACAGCTAGAGATTTATTTGAGAACAAGGCAGTACACGCCACGTGATGTATCAAAGCAATGGAGCAAAAGGAAAACCGCGACCGAGGCAATTAAAGCGCAGTAAGAAAGTACGACAAGATTTATCGGCCGCTGGAGTTCTATAAGAGTCCGCGGCCAGCGGCACTCTGCGACGCGACGCGACGAGTTCGTCCGGAGAGGATCCGCAATAAAGACGGCGGTGTAAGACGACTTACAATTTTATTATAATCCATATTTAAAACGATTACATTTTTCTAGTATGTATTATGTACCTACAGCCCTACACGTGGTATATTCATAGTTAACAAACTTGAACCTGGTAGGAAAATCTACTTAATTTATTTGGTTTAAATCTTTTTTAATTTAAAACATATTACGTAAGTCTTAACACTTTGTGTTATTATAAAAATCATATTATGAGTTGGTTTATGAATAAAAATTCATTTTTTTCACACAGTACGGAACACATCCATCTAGATCACAACTTAATTCGAGGAATAGCGATTTAGAAAATGAATTTATGGCTTCGCGGCGTACGACAACTTCGTTTAGAACTTCGATATAGACAAAAACTAATGACAACAAGCGATACTGACTGATTGTACGTATTTACTTAATAGGTACCTATTATGTAATAAGTTTGTACAATCTCAATGGCTGATTGCGTCGATCAGTCCTATCCCATAATAAGACCAATAGCATTCATATGCTATATAATATTAGAAGTAGGTACTTGTTGATCGGTATAAGTAAAAATATTTGTAAGTGTTAACAAGCAGCAATATATCTATCTGTCCTGGATATCCTCTGACAGCACTGCAAACAATACAGTTGTAACCGCGAATATAAAGCGGGGGAGGAGGCATGTTACCTTTAGGCTTGTCGAGGGCGAGGGCGCGCGCGAAGTGCTCGTCGACGACGGCGGCCACGTCGCCCGCGTAGTGAGTGAACACCACGCAGTTGGCGCTGACGTACTGTGCGCGTCGCCCTCCGCCGCCGCACTCGCCCTCCGACTCCGACGATCCGCCGCCTGCACACACACAACATGCACCACACTCATCATCCACTCCCAAGAAACTTCTGTAAGTCATCACACTGAAGCTAGGCATCACATACGCGGAAAGCCGGGTGACAATCCACAGAGCTAGATATTACAGCTACAAGCTGTTTTGCAGCTTGACAGAATTTGTATTACTTAAATGTACTTGTTCATTGTAATAAATATAATAAAAAAGAAAAAAAAATGCATTATTATATTCGGTAACTTGAAATCTCGCATATGACTGATTATATTATTTGCATGCAGAAGAAAGGTAACTTGGGCAGCAGCTTTTTGCGCACATTTCAATAGAGTTTTTACGGATTTTGGCCTTTACTTAGATCTTTACAGATTCTTCAGTGAATGAAACTTTCTCGAGATGAAAGTACAAATGTTAACCCTTTTCTAGATGAACGTTTCTGGTCGCATGTTTTATATTATAGTCCTGTGAAGAATATTACCATCGGCGCTGGCGCGTCCGTGCGCGGAGAGGTCCTCCTCCTTGGCGCGCAGGCGCGGCGAGTGGTGCGCAGGCGCGGGGTGCGCGTGGTGCGCGTGGTGCGCGTGGTGCGCGTGGTGCGCGTGGTGCGGGTGCGCGTGGTGCAGGTGCGCGTGGTGCGCCAGCGGCAGCGCGTGCGCGTGCGGCGGGGAGCCCGGCGACTGCGCCCCCGATGACGCGGAGCCCGAGCTGACGCCGCCCGCGCCGCCCCCCGCGTACTCACCGCCGGCATTGCTCGCGCTTTGCACGTTCAGCTGCAACCGAACGCACGCTCAAACACACACCGCCCACTTCACGTATCATAGTATTACATACAGACAATACTAACTAAATATCGACAGCTTGATCCGATTTGATAGTCATTCAATCTTATCGGAGGCATTTTTTATCAATTTCATAAATTGTAAATAATAATTTTTGAACTAAATCAGATAAAATGACAGCGAAATCTACTACTACTACTACTACTACTACTACTACTAGATACTATTTTTATCGAAGTGTTTTAACAAATTGTATTCTTTTTCTACAAATTTCTGTCTCATACTCAACATTTAAAGGCAGGGGGAAGGTGTTTTCGGCACTTTAGAACCGTATTAACGACATATATCTCACTAGAGGCCCGTCCCGACTTCATACGGGTTATTGTTCTTTTAGTTTTTTTTCTTGTAATTAAAATAGCCTATATTAATCAGGAATAATGTAGTATTCAAATGGTGAAAGAATTTTTAAAACCGGTCTAGACTTTTTGAGCCAATTCGTTACAAACATACATACAAATAGTGTATTTAATTCAATTGAAGGTTCCTATTATCATAGATATGATCTTATAACTATTTGAATGTAAGAAAAAAGAATATAGGAATGTGACGCACTTTGAAGTTAAAAAGAACACTGAATCGGTACAGAATTACTTGAGCAATTCAGGATTATAGAGAAATCGGGTTTTACATCCTGAACAACCAACCATCCAACAATTTCTGAAGGAAGGTAAAAGTGAGTAGCCTACTCGTGTCAATATTTTTAAGCTTCCCTTAAGACAAGCTTTACTGATCGCTAACTAATGATATGAACCGGGCCTGACGGCCTGACGTGTCTTCGAAAGCCAGGACGTGCATGGAATATTATCCATTAGCGATCACCCATCCAATACGAGGGGCTATGGGGATTTTGCTTGATAAATATTTGTCACATCACAAAATGAAACCACATGAGGCCTGATTCAGTATAATATCGTTTAAACCTCTCAATCCCTCGAGGCATTTCCGAGTATCCGATGAACTATAAAAATATAAGTAAACACATAACGAAATTTCTTTAAGTCGAGTCGGTTAAATGTATAAATGGCAGTCTCAAAGTAAAATGCGTTAAACTAAATTGTGGATACCGCGACCGACGCCGCGTTATTGATACTCGCACTATAAGTCTCTCCTTTAATAACCGCAGCCGGAGCTATAAATTTAACGTATAATGCCTCAATTTGCTTTCAAATCGCCCATTCACGTAGATGTAGAGTCATGAACTATATTATAAATCAGTTCCCAACATTATGTAATAAATTCGTATCGTACAAGAACTTGCTCGCATAAAATATCGCGGCGAGCGGCGTTCATAAAAATGTAGTTATGATGAGGAGGTGGCGTGCGTCCTCCACACGTTCACTATTTAACATAATAATGTTTAAAAAATATATCAATGAATCAAATCTTCTTATGCGAATAATAAAAAGATTATTCCTAAAGTAATCACCCGATTGCGATGAAACGTCATTCGCCACTCACCAAGGCATATAAAATAGTACAACAATTTTACAATAGTCATTTCAGAATAGATGGTGAAAATCCCTTAGTTTATGAATCATTGCCGGTCGTCTAGTGGTTGTACAGTGTCGTGTGTTCCTCGCACGCGGACCATGTCTCGGGAAAAACGAATACCTAAGTACCTAATCTTGTTTCAATTACTTTGAAGAATATATAGGTAGAGAAATTCGTAAGATGTTACACCAAGTGCTGTACTTGGTAACGTGAGACTCTCTGAAGGAACGTATAAGTTGCAGCTATAGTATAATAAAAAGGCAGTTTTTAGAAATTATATATAAGCGTTTAAACTATGGCGCACAGGCCGCCCCCGACTAGGTGGACCGATGACCTCAAGAAGACAGCGGGGACATTTGGCTTCAGAGGGCACTGGACCGGTCGGACTGGCGCCAACTGCAGCCTTTGGATGTCCAGCAGTGGACATCCAAAGGCTGCTACATGCATGGATGGTTTAAACTATAGTTTAAGTAAATGCAGATTGACGTAAATGCGGGCATGGCTAGTTAATCATAGAGTAAAAATAATTAAAATAATTAATTCCAATAGTACATGAATGAGGTCAGACACAAGTAGGTAAAACAAGTTAACAACTCACTCCTGCCCTCGCGCGCGTACACTTCAACTAACCGAGAACGCGTCACAATATTTAACTTTATCACTGTGCTGACAGTGAACTGAATTTTTACAAAATTCTTAACAGTGAATAAAATCAGCGCCTTCAATTTATGTAAACCATAACAAATGAACGTAACATTAACTGCCTAATTAATAGGAACCCGGTAAATCCATAAATTATATTAATGTAATCCGGCCGAGCTACAGGTGCGAATTTCCTTAGTTGCTGATAAGGAAATTTGAAATGTGGTTTCAGAACTTTCTGCGTTTTTGGTACGAAAAGGCATTTAGAATGGAATATTACTAACCCTCCCGCGCCCGTGTGTCCCCATCGGGCCCACCTTTGAAGGCTATATTTAAAACAGTATTAGTTGAGGAAAATTTCTTACAATAATGTTGTGTTTCAACGTAACTACGGTATGTCGTATGGTATGTTAAAGCTTTTTTACCCAGAAACTGTTGGAATATATAGATGAAATTTGAAAGGTTATTTGAAAGTGAAACTTTTGGTTTGCCTGTTAGTGTCATCTTAACCAATTAAAAATTGTCTTTACTGCTGATAAATAGTTTGAGTATTCCATCTGCTTACAGAACCTTTCACAATCTGGGTGTAAGACCCACTTGGCCGATTGTTTTTTTATTTAGTATCGTAAGAACAATATATTATACAGAGGCGTTACATTTGGTGTGATTGTAGCGCTAACTTCCAAGTTAAACAACAGACAATAAAAAGCCGCCGTAAAATAAAAATAAAAAATGATATCCAAATTCTATATGTACAGAGTTATACAGAAATAGTTTCGTATTGGCTGATACACAGACAAAAACTGACATGTTTACATTTTTATGCCTATACGAAGTTACCTAAATACCCACATGCTTAAATTACGTTACTTCCAACCGCTTTATCTTAGTATTTTTAACTTTGTAGGTATCTGGTTCGCTACAAGGCCACAACATGAAATCAAAGTACGACAAACGTAGTTTACAGAGGACGATTCTCGATACAAACCGCTTTTTAATGATAATATACAAAATCGATTATCTCATTTCTCGGAACACTTAGAGCTACTTAGAGCAGATCTGCTGGCGCGTCACGCAGCCGGACGCTACTCCGGCGCGGTTATCGTCCCGGCGGCGGAGGCGGCGGAGGCAGCGGAGGCAGCGGCCCGCAAAAAGCACAGGAAAAGGTTATGAGGCGAACGGCTCTCTTTTAGAACTAAATAATACATGACCGCGGACGTACGACTGCCATTTCGCACACACGACGCGATATATTCATGAGCCGCTTACCATGCAACACTGTCACTTGAACGATACTAAATGAGTGTATGACGCGATTATCTTAATTAGGTACCGTCTCTGTTTCCTGTTTCGATTAATATGTGACAGTATAGAAATTATATTGTACCACGCGGACATGCTGCATTTTGTTACTAGTAAATAATACATTAAATTGGAATATATATAAAATTGCAAAATTTTAACTTCATTTATTAAATTTATAAAGCTGGTAATGAAATATACGTATTTTAATAAATTTTATGCAATAACGAATATCATTAACAGTTATACTTAAAATATTAATTAATTCGATGGTCGGATGGTAGCTGTGATTAACACCAGTGCGAAGCGTAGGTAGGTAGATTACCGTAGTAGAGAATACAGTCATGTTGTTACACTCCAATGAAAATTAATGTATATAGGTACCTCATATCTGTACATACACGTCACAAAAACTGCCTATGAGCGGTAATGAAGGAAAATCGAGTAAAGAAATCTGCGTATAAAAACTAGGACTATTAAGAGCGATTAAAAATTGCGCCATGTGAAGCACGCGTAAGCAGAGAGGCGGGCACCGCCGCCGCCCGCGCGCTGCGTGCGCTGATCTAGCTGGCGGCATTGGCGTCCATTCTAATTAGATTACATTCGATGGAAAAACACATGCCTTAATAAAATGTTACTTTTACAATATAGCTACTGCGTAATGTTGACGTACGTTACCTGTCGTATTATTCGTTCACGTCGAATGCTATCGTATTACACTAGCTGTTATTTATTAGTTATAAGCATTGTAATTATGTTAATAATTCACATAGGGAAGTCTGGCAATGAGAAGCCAGTTTCTCTCGGCGGGTGTCGATCTCGGTGCGCGAGCGAATATGACAGGTATGTGCCCTAGACGACTCAATCGGCCCGCCCGCGCTATGCCAACAATGCGTTCAGCCAACGAGTCACGCTACTTGCTTCAGACTTGACTGATGCAAGCATATTCACGATTTTTAAAGAGGTAAACACAATGACTTCGCGAATCTACTGCATGTATAAAATCGAACTTCATTTCCATAAATCAATATTATATAATAACTTCATCCTATTTTATTTTAAATATTATTAGTAACGATGTACCTAAAGTATTCTCTGCCTGCGACCAGCAGTGGCGTGGGGGCCGATCTCCAATGGGCCACGAACCCAACATCTTTTCTAATATGTTTGCTCTCCAAGGCACTAAGGTGGTTCCATGGCTGCAAGGTAATACCGACTCGATTATAATTGCACTCGATACACCTTTAGGTTAAATACATTCCTCGCGACTAAACGCGAATGTAGATGAGCCGCTATCGCGCCATCGATCGTATCGGTTTACGACAACTTACGGAAAATTCAAATGGTCACTCGTTGACACGTTAACCGCGCTGCCCTCGGCGTTCGCATCTGCCGACTGCACACATTTCTTGCTCGAGATTTCCTCGATTTCTCCTTACTCGACGCAAATGGCAAAGATCCAACGATACGAAGGACCTTATTCAGATCTTATGATTATTCATCTGGCAGTAGTTTTGAGATGCACAGACTCCCCGCGGCTCCCTTTCATAGTAGTAGGTGCATGGCGTGCATGGCGTGCATAGCGTGCATGGCGTGCATGCCACCACCGTACGGAGGTGGCATCGCTCCACAAAAACTAACGCGTTATAGTAGAGACGCGACTCTCCCCAACTTTCTGCTCAAAACGGTGTCGTTAAATCTTTTACCGATTGTCAACGAGAATCTATGATCTATTTGATCGGGTCTGCCACGATACTGCTATGATATGATACATGATACATGATATTTAACTTACTGGTTCTTTTCTCTACTTCATTCTATACTTTATATATGTGTATATACGTATCTATACATGTGTATACATTTCTCAGTACCTATCTACGCCAAAATGAAAAAAATAATAATACTAATTAAAATT
>DWOP01000246.1:0-10167 GCA_018251135.1 Cephise aelius
GAAACAAATCGAATGATATATTAAAATGATTCGACATTTTAAAATAAAGAGCATTCTGACGTAACAGTCAATTAATCTTTACAAAAGTTTTTACAAAAAACAAATCGATACTGAGAAATTCTTTCTTATACAATTATGTTCCATTAAAACCTAACAAAAGCTGTTTACTAAAATAATTTCAAATTTTACGGGTAATAAAACCTGACAGAACAAGAATTTTGTCGATGAGAGCAGATTCTTTCGTAATTTGTTTACAATTTACAATCTCGCGAGATAGATTATAAGACGGTGTTCACGATTTTACGGCGATATTTACATACACTTAATGGTTGTATGATTTTTTATGAATTGATTTTAGAATCTTGTATAGTGCCGAAAGGGACCCCTTGCTTCATCAACTTCTGGGGAGTGGGTCGGTCGAAGCGTTACTGGGGCTCTGACGCGTTGCAGTTCCGGCCGGAGCGCTGGCTGCAGGCTGACGTGCCCGCCGCAGCGCTGTTAGCGTTCAGCGCTGGTAAAAGGGCTTGTATCGGTAAGCGCAATTGTCTGGTAAATAGTTATGTTCTGGTTGTTTGTTGAGCAGTGATAGCCCAGTGGCTTAGATTCTGGCCTCTAAAGAAACGGGGGTCCAGGGTTCAAACCTAAGGTTCAAACGTCTGATATTTCTGAATATGCGGGTATTATAATTAAATTATCACTAGCTTTAACGGTGAAGGAAAACATCGTGAGGAAACCTGCATGAGTGGGAGTTCTTATGAAAAAAAGTTCTCAAAGGTATGTGGAGTCTACCAATCCGCAGCTGGGCAACGTGGTAGACTAAAGCCTATATCCTTATTATTCTGAGAGGAGATCCGTGCCCAGTAGTGGGGTAGTAAAAGGGTTGACGGTTGTTTGTTGTTACTAGAAAGATAGCTGCTATGTTAATTGATCTCAGTATTGTCCATGAAACCAGTCTTTTTGCGGATCATTTTACAGAAATGTAGATTTTTTATTTATTTATTTAATAGTTTATGTGCACAATATCTTTATAGTAACATAAATTTAGAGACAAATAGTACAAAAGCTTTGTTTATTTCATATCGTATCAATGACATAAATGTGAAATGAGAGCCAAGTTCAAAAGACAAAAGAAGTGAGATCAAAATGAATGCTAAGTTCAATGATCAGTCCTGAGAATTATTTATAACAACCTAAAATATCACGTTTTCTTATAACGCAGGATAATATATTGAAGTCTAAGGTCTGACTTGGCTAATTTTCCGTATGACTCTCTGCACCAAACCCATGAGGAGTGACTTGGGAGACTGGGGGGGGGGGGATTACACCCTACTTTTGTCCCAGTGCTGGGTATATGCTGTAATGCGGATTGGTGGAGCACGGAACTTATTCCATTTAAAATTACTAGCTGCAATAACATATTTGGAAATATTATACAATTATCCTTATTAACTAAATATTTTAAAAGTATTTATCGTTTGTAGTCTAAAAATTCTGTGAACATGTCTTTGTGGGCCAAGCAGCATTTGTACAGATTATTTAATTTATTTTCAGGTAAGAAATATGCAATGGCAATACTTAAAACAATCGTAGCATCGTGCGTAAGAGAGTTAGTGTTTATTTCAGAAGCCGATAAAATGGAACTAAAAATAGATGTGGCGATCCGACCTGTTAGTGGACATCTATTGCAGGTTCGATTGCGGGAGGAATAGTATGGAGGGTTACCCGAACTTACATGTTGATGGCGCTAGTGTAGCATATTATATCCACCGATATAGACCCGATATTTATAAAATTCACATTCTTATATTATGTGCCATTGACATGGGAACATGGACATGAAAATGGGAACGAAAAGAAAAATACACAAAAAACAAATTTGTTTCTTAGATAAATTATTTACATCTTTTTTATTATCAATTAAAATACAAGTTACATGTGCATTTTATACATTACAATTGAACTTAGATTAGTCATTAGTTATGTTGTATATATAAGAGTTATATATTATTATATAGATTAAGAAATTTAGATTAAACTTAGATTTCATAATTTAAAATAAATATGATTTACACTTCATGTACATTATGATTTATTTATTCCATTTTAGTTCATGGTTGAACGTAGAGTCGTATAGGCTGAATATATTGACTTCAACACAGCCATCAAGCTTGTAAAGCTTAGCATGGTTACTCCACCAGCAGATAATTTCATCGTCTTTTGGGAACTTTGTAGCATTATTAATACAATTTTCATGTTAGCACTGTCAAAGTTCTCCCATTTAGAATCATATACTGCGTTCTCAAATACAATGCTAGCATCCATCACTCTCTGACCTACTAAACAATCCATGGCTACTTGCATCAGTGCAAATGGTACCTGGAGGTATGTGTTTTCCAGTCCGCCAAGTAATTCAGCAATGAGACTAATTATAAGCAACATGAACTCTATAGCTATGGCGCCTATGAAAGTATTCTCAATCTGTTGTAGAAGATTAATATTAATTGTATGACTCTTTACTATCTCTATCAATTTTCTTTTAATATATCCATTTTTTACCCTACTCTTGTGTTCAATTTCGTTTGGAATATTTTCATTTTCATGATTGTCTTTGTAATATATTTCTGCATCTCCCCACATTTTTCTTATTTCTTCGCTTAAACCAAGCATTTGAGCTTCAGTATAACCAGTTACAACAATAAGAAATGCCGTTATGTTTGCTGTTGTATAGCACGTGAACATTACACCACATAGTGAAATGAAATAGGCTAATTCGTAGTTAGGCGATTCGTACATGGGTTCGAGGCCTGTTGGTGAAACAATAATGATTTGATTACAGAGTAGTTTATTTTTTTATTTATTTACGCTACGACGTAATAGTTTAAATATATATTTTCCAATAAATTGTAAAATATATTTAAACTATTTTTACAAAGGGCGGACTCAATGTCATGCGGCATTCTCTTGCGGCAGTTCTCTGTAGATACGAAAGGCTATGGATACACTTTTATTGTTTTTTATATAATTTTAATTAACTTATTGTTATACAAAAAGTATTAATATTGTAGTGATGAATTTCTTAGAATTAAGCAAATCCATTGTAAATGTGGTGTCTATCTGTAATT
The DNA here is from genome assembly GCA_018251135.1 of Cephise aelius. Classification (NCBI taxonomy): domain Eukaryota; kingdom Metazoa; phylum Arthropoda; class Insecta; order Lepidoptera; family Hesperiidae; genus Cephise; species Cephise aelius. The sequence goes on from DWOP01000246.1 coordinate 3,123, forward strand.
TTCTATCTTATGTGACTGATAATTAAATAAAAGAGTGTTCTGACTACGTATCGTGGCTGCTACCCTACTTGTGTCCCACTGCTGGATCTCGGATCACGGGTCTCTTGCCACAACCGGGTAAGGCCTTGATCATACTCCACTACGCTGCTCCAATGCGGGTCGGTGGAGACCACGTATCGTAATGACATATAATTATATAATTGTTTTCGAATGTGTGTATTACCTAAATAATAATTATCGTAATGCTTCTTTGTGGGTAGTCACTAAATAACGATTACCGAAATACTTTATTTTAGTATCTACTAAATAATAATTGTTGAAATACCTACATTCTGATGTCTTCGATATACCAGAATGTCAATTCATTGGCACTACGGCACTAGCCGTCACGGAGAACAGTCGCGTTCCAAGTGCACAAAATATAATTAGTTTGTTACTAAATAATATTATCTCAGAGGGCCGGATTCGCTCACAGTGTTTTAGCGCAATACGTGCAGTAGAACGAAGCGGAAATTCGTTAGAGTGAAAAGGTGATTTAATATAAAATGCATGGGCATCAATCGTGGTAACTAGTCATATAATCAAATGATTCATACGTCAAACCTTCTTTCTACCAATTTCTTTTATAATGCATATGTATTTGCGTCCATGTCACGCCCGAGCCGTGCGCCGGCGGCGCGCGCTTCAATAGAGGCGTTAATGGAATGCAAACACGCAAACATGATGTGTTTGCCAATCACGGATGATACGAGCTGTCGCGAACACAGCTCGAGCAAATATAACGTGTATGTATTTAGATATTTATACTTTAGGTCCCTGGAGATGCTATGCGGTTGGTGCAAATTGGACGAACGATACGTAGATTTTTATGAATAAAGCGTGCAGCCCACATGAGGATATGTGACCTTATCTCACCTAAAGGTAATCAACCTTAAAATGGGAGGCGGATTGCAGATGTTCATGGGCGTCTTCATTTCTCCATTTTAATTGGCATGCCCATTAATAGGACTGGCGTTGTAAGTCTGTTTATCTCTTGCTAAATTCAAATATAAAAAACCTATAGCGTAGCTCTGCGGTCTTTGCTGCACATCGATAACCAACCGTCGACCTGCCCACGCCGGTGAAACACGTAATAGGAATAACACGTCTGCTGACTGCAGTTGCTTTTATGGATTAAGGTCAATTTTTTACCGCAACTATGACCTAGTTATACTTATTGCATGTTTTTTTTGATTGAGAATTAAATTAGTTGTTATGTGAATATTAATCCGCTTACATATTCATATCAATATATCGACACAACCGGTTCCAAACATTTCCGAAAACATTGTAAAATATACGTGATCATATTCAGTCGTGGACATAGTTAATCTCGCTACCATAGTATTTAGTGCGAATGGATAAATAAATAGTAATGAACGGGATTTGGCGAACAATGCGCGAGTCCGCAGCGGGATCGCCCGACAGGTTGAAAAATTATAATGCCGACGGACACAGCGGTAGTACAGCGCAAACGTAACTTATCCACAGTAGTGTCACTATTTGAAACCTTATTCCGTGGTAATAGAGGTGTCTGCACTGAAAACGATAGTTGTCAACCCGTAATCCGCGACTGCCGACTAACAGCTCTTTTATAGTAGCGATTTATGAACGCATTTATAGTGGAACGGTTTATGAGCGAGCATGCGAGTGACAAACTCTTGTAAGTTGTGATTTTGTCCCCGGACACTGGCGTGCTTGCTCCACGAGTGATTTATACCCGGCGAGATACACGTGTCCCCGTTTAGTATAAAAATAATCTTAAAGAATTATATAACGAGGAAATATTAGCACCAATTAGCGAAAAAATTATGAATACTTTGTTATTTATTAAATATTTACCTCCTTCCCCTTAAATCAATTACTGGATTCTTACTGTTTTTGTATAATAAATTATGTACAATGTAAATTTTATTTCAAATAAAAAGTAGGTATTTCGTAAAGACTGTTAAACTTTAGTAGAATTATATTATTAGAATTATATTATTCCAATCATATTATTCTAGTTTACATGATTCTAAAATGAAATGTATGTTATTGAATGGTATGTACGTATGTATGAATGGTAAGTATAAGTATTTTTTCTTCAAGTAGTCTTTACTAATCTATAACATCAACTTTATTCTTTTTCACTGCTGGGTACGGGTCTTTCGTCAGATTGAGAAGGATAACCACGCTGGCCAAGTGCGGTGCGGTAGACACACACATATCTTACACATATCTTTGAAAGTTTTTATTTATAAGAACTTTCCGATGGTTTCCTTCACCGTCAAGGAAAGTGGTTTTTAATTTATAATACGCACATAACTTGCAACAAGATAAGGGAAGGTAAGACGAGGTCTTACCAAGAGCTACGTCCGAGTGTGAGGCCCGAATCTAAACAACTTGGCTATCACCGCTACGAGTATACTAATCTATACCATATACTAGTATAATAAAACTAAGGTGTTTGGTTTATTTGAATGCGATAATCTCTGGAACCAACAGTCGTATTTGATAAATTGTTTTAGTAAATAGCCACATTTATCAGGAAGGCTATGTAACACTATACTACATCTATTTAAATTAAACTGCGGGTGAAACCGTGCGGCGTAGCTAGTTATTTTGTTTAGTAAGTCTATATTATTTAGCCTTTCTTATTACTTAATCTACCGATAAATCAGACTGGTCACCTGACGGAAAGTGGTCACCGTCGCTTATGGACACGTGCAACACCAGAGGAGTCATCAGTGCATCGCCGGATATGAAGGAGAGCTCTTCTTACACCTTTTTTGAAGAACCCGTTTCACAGCGCTATTGGCTGTTACGTTTCAAACGATATTTAATGTTATGTCTTCAATAAGAGATGTCTTTTCGTAGTCTAACAAGACGTGCGTGAAGGTTTCGCCAGTGTGAAACGCGTAAGTGCTTAATTATGCGGCTGTAGGGCCGGGATTATGTTTTTATTTTGGGTCCAACATTATAAATTCCTTAGAATATTCCCGTAATGCCGCTCTATCTCACCGCCGGCCATTTCTCTCGCTAGAGACCGCAGCGACAAATTAAGTTGAAATGTAGAGACACATTTTGGTTCACAATCACTAGTAACGTGGCTCATTTATTTGTGGTGGTACTTATTCAAGTAAATACGCATGTCATAATTTTTTTAATATCCGTGCGTGTGATATGAAAATTAGTTGTTGCTCGAGAATTCGTAAGTTATTAGACATGGGATTTTTTTTTTTTAACGTATGTCACACACAACAAAAAGCGAAATAAAAAAACACTCAATTGCTACCAATGACGATTTGCGTGGTCACTACCATGCTGCTACCGTGCCGGGTTCTATTCCTGGCCAGTCAGAAATTTAAAGACGAATGTATATTTCTGTTCTGACTCTGGGTGCCTTGGCAATTGTTTCGTGTGTCTATAGCACTCGCGACGCAGGGAATCCTATTGTGGGGCTATGAACGTTTTCATTTTCAATATTCAATTGTAAAGAGTTTTTTTTATATATTACCATTGAAGCACCAAATATACACGCAGTCTACTTGATAGTAAATGGCCACTGCTGCTCGTATACGATTAGAACTTAAGTATCACAGCATTGTTAATTTAAGTTAGTAGGTATTAGATGTTTGTGCAAATATTCGTTGGTTAATATTCGTTAGTTAGCGGACTATGGAAGCGAGGACTGTAAGTGTAGGCTTGTCTTGTTAGTATTATTAGTAACAGTATAACAACTAATTGCGTTGTTACGTTTGTGAACTGATATAGGCGCGTCTTGTATAAGTGTCATACCACATAACCATCCGCCACGGGGCCGACGGATGGTTATGTGGTGCTCCAACCCACTAAAAAACCTGACGGAGTCCTCCTCATCACCGCGGGGTGGAGCCACCCTTTGGCAGTAATGACTTTCTCACCTTCAGGTTTGAAACGTGTTAAATGTACCTTTACGTATAAGCACTACAATGTGGTTTCTGGAGGAGTTCCGGAGTGCTCAGAAAACACAGAGGGCGTTTTAGTGGGTAAAAATCCCATATGCCCGGTATCGCTTCCATGGTATCGGGCAGCTTTAGAAGGTCCCCCCCTTAAACAAAGCATTCCAATGTGGGTTTCGGATCAGTTCCAGAATACTCAGAAACCACCGAAGTCGCTTTAGTGGGAAAATCCCCTCATTCCAGCTTTTGGAAGTTTCCCCCTTAAACAAAAGAAGGTGTAGCAGCACATGGGCGGGCGACCAAAAAACTCTTCAATCTATTTCGGGTCGATTACTGAGGTAAGTAAGGTACATCAGGTGAGCTGCACGCTCGTTTGTTTATAGTAAAAAATATATACCTTTGAAAAGTTACTCTTCATCATCAACCAATACTGTCCCACTGCTGGGCTCGGGTCTCCTTTCAGAATGAGAAGGCCTAGCCTTAGTCTACGACGCTGGCCAAGTGCGGATTGGTAAACTTCATGTACTTTTGAGAACATTTTTTTTTTGTAAGAACTTTCAGGCATGCAAGTTTCCTTTCGATGTTTTCTCCACCGTTAAAGCTAGTGATAATTATTCACTTATAATACGCAAATAATCCATAAATATCAGAGGTGCCTTGGATTTGAACCCCGGACCCCATTTTAGAGGCTAGAATCTTAACCACTGGGCTATCACTGCTTATAAGTTACTGTTACCTATAGTAAACTTATCCTTAATCAATCTTACAATGTTTTAAACAAGATTCAAAGTAAACAAAAATGCATGTATTGGCAAAGATCGCAAAGCAAAGAATTCGCTTACATATGTATTTGTTGGCACGAACGAGGGAAAATATCAGCCGTTGTCAAATCGTATCTAAGGAAATGTCAAACTTTTACAAGGAAGTAATCACGATTCCTTGGCAAGGAATAGATGTAAGTTCAGAAAAAGTAAACAAAAAGAATCAGATAAAAGAACAATAAATAATAAACAATGCAGGAAAATTTTATTTGACGGAGCATTCAAAATGTCATCGTCAGAATGCGCCGGAACTTTGCGACTACACCGCCATCTGCGTTTCGTTAGCAACATTTGCAACGGGCAATGCCCAACGCTACAAAAAAAAAACTGTTATAGGGTTGTGCGCCATTTGTATTATTATGTATTAAGTGCGATTACGTTCCATTACGATTTCGCTCGTCTTAGGAGAAACTCTGTCCGATTACCTCTGTGTAACGTTTTCTCAATCTTCAGTGCTTTCTCAACCGAGGCTTGGGGTGGCTGTGAGGGGCGGTTGGAGGCCACCGGGGCAGGTGCCCCACATTTTTTTTATTGTTGTTGGCCCACCATTTACGAAATTCCCTACATATTTAAAACGGAACACTAAAATTTGTTTATACAAGACTCTATCTGAACTAACCTATCCCTTACCAATAGTTCAGCGGGGTGGACAATAAATCCACTTAGAGGAGACCCTTTCACAGTATTGAGATACGAATAAATTTTACACTCATATATAGAAAAGAAGGTTTTCAAATTTGTTTGTATTTTTAAGATTCGATCTGTTTAAATTAACCTTAGAATCTGTATAACCGATATTGATATTTTCTTCACTTTTTTTAAATACACTCACAACCCCACACTAGGATTCTCTGTGTCGTGGGTGCAATGGACACACACAAAGACAAATGCACAAATACCCAGACCAGAAATATAAATTCATCATTTACATTTCTGACTGGCCGGGACACTCAGCGTGCCAGTCCGGTATAATAGCCGCACGGCCACGTGGTTCGTTAATGTTTCATGTAGGACCCTTACGTTTTAGATTGGATATCTGAGTAATCTTACTAATAAACAAAAAGCATAAGCGCCTAATGATTTTAGTCATAATAAAGTCAAGCCACAAAAATAGTATAGTATTAAGTCAGTTATTTGTATGTGGACCCTCTTTATTTTGAATCCTATTACGTTTATACAAAACGTTACTAAAACTAACGTTTTGTGAAAATTTCAAGTTCCCATTTTCACTTTATTTTAGACACTTTAAAAAAATCAAGTATCTATCTCACGGTTCAGGATACACAGCTTTCTGACAGACAGATGGACAATGGAACCTTAATAATAGGGTTAACACCCTGTGTGCACAGAACCCTAAAACAGCTCGTGTAACATTAATCGATCGAGTGACGAGCGTAACATCAAACTGGGTCGCTCCAGCGCAAGGAACCGTGTTACTTATGACGTCACGAGAGGACGGCGCGCGCAGTTTCTAACAGCTTTGTTCCGCTAATTTCGTCTATTGTTTGGGAAATACAGTGATTTGCGTAGGGATGAGTTTGGTGTTAGCTGAAAAATAATGTAATTTTAACAAAATATATAATTAATTTTAGAACTTAATTAGTGCGGCCAATGTACTTGGAACTCTTCCACGAGGCAGTGATTTGGATTCTTTATTTTAATTGTACCGCCTTAAAATTAAATAATGTGTCAAAGTTCAATAAGTAAAAATTAACATACATCCAAAAAAAAGACTCAAAAATATTCTGTACGAAAAAAGTTTTTTCAAATTAAATATTTATAAGCTATTTTTCTTGCTTACTATCAAATTGCTGAACGCAACCTATTTGACAGATACGAACAGTTTGTATGGGAAAATAAAATTGTACTGGACTTCCCTGGACTTTCACAAATAATTCAAAACCAAAATTCGCCGAATTGGTTAAGCCGTTCTCGAGTTTTCCGCTTAGAAACACATTCGGTGATTCATTTTTAGTTAATATAGATTTACAAACAATTACTAGTTTGTATTTTTTTTAAATGTTTATTTATTTATTTAATCTTTATTAGCACCTTACATAAAAGTATAGGTACAAAAGGCGGACTTAGTGCTTAAAGCATTCTCTACCAGCCAACCTTAGGGAAGTTGGTAAGCAACGAAGGCGATTGCATGTAAAACAGAAAAGAAAATAAAATCATATGATATACTAGCAATCGCCCGCGGCTCCGCCCGCGTAAATCGCAAGGAAAGCTCTAAATTTTAACGTTTTCGCAATATTTTTT
>DWOP01000247.1:0-10166 GCA_018251135.1 Cephise aelius
AGCACAGGACCGGTCGGAGTGGCGCCAATTAGAAGAGGCCTATGTCCAGCAGTGGACGATGTAAGGCTGATGGATGGGATACACACATATGCATTTAGTAAAAAGCGGTTATTTTAATATTACAAACAGACATTCCAATTTTATTTATTTGCATATACTATTGCATTGTCATCGGTCCTTGAAAAGGATGGAAAGTTTCAAATTAATCCGAAGTTTCGAAGTCGATCAAAATCGCGTTCTAAGATTCCGTTGCAAACATACATACATACATACATACGACCGAAGATAATAAAAGCTTGTTAAAAAGAGTTTTTGTTATACACTGTTTTGTATAGACATTTGACAATGTATTCCCTGCAAAAGCGTATACATTTATAAACGCTATAACAAACTATGTTTTAAGGACTTACATATAATCTTAAATAATTTTGTACTGTCTGCTGCAAGCCACCTCTCGGTCGCTACCTCTTGCGCGCACGGCTCGCTGGAAAAGGAAAGCTCTGTTATTTTGTGAATTAGCAGATTAGCAGGCCACTTCTGATTTCTTGAAAATATGTGCCTATTATAAAGCAGTCATAACCCAGAGGTTAAGATTCCGGCCTGTCAAAGGGCGGTCCGGTGTTCAAATCCCACGTAAGCACCTCTAATTTTTTTGAGTTATGTGAGTTAAATTAATTATCACTAACTTCAAGGGTGAAGGAAAGCATCATGAGGAAACCTACAATGCCTGAGAGTTCGCATAAAAAAAATAGTTCTCAAAGGTATGTGAAATCTACCAACTCACACTTTGCCTGCATGGTAGTCTAAGTTCTAGATCCTTCTCATTCCGAGAGGAGACCTGTGCCCAGCAGTGGGACAGTAAAAGGTTGATGGAGGGTCTAATTATTATTAATTGCAAGTGACTTTAAAACTGTATAAGGGAACCTATACTATATGTCTATGTCTTTGAAATCTCAAAATTTACAATAAATCAAATGTAAATCTGCACTTGGCCAGTGATGGACTACGACTAAACCATAGGCCTTATCATCCTGGTGAGAAATTAGTTCCAGCAGCTGGTAATCATCATACCAGTATCCGACTAGCTGAGGTCAGTGCAATATATATGCTTCTTCCGTTCATCCCTATTAAAGTCATCTTTTTTAGATTTCATTAAAAGGTATAGATACAATTTATGAATGTCAAAAAATACACAAAGCGAATCATACATCATCCGTTATCTTAACATCCACTCCTCTCCGAAACATGTCCTCTTTCACACAGTCCATCCATCCATCCATACATTCTTTAGCTTTCATACGACTTAATCCACATTCATATTCAGCACTCGTTTTGATACGTAACATTTTTCCTTCCGCAACTTGCCCAAATATTAGGCTTGTCTCTCACTCATATTGTCCATCACTGGTGTCACTTTCAAATTACCTCTTATATATTAATTCCTTATCTTGTCTATTCCAGTCAGTCCACACATCCATCTCAACATTCGCTTCTCTTCTTTCATCCTCTCCCTTAACAGCCCAATATTCAAATCCATACAATGCGACAGGTCTTATGAGCTGTTAGTAAATTTACTCCTTAAATGTAAGGAGCATTTTCGAATCACAAGTTTTTCCTGTGACCTATAGCAATTGCATAAAAAAAATATTCACCTTCCTGCCGAGTGGTCCGCGGAGCGACGGAGCGTGGCTTTTTCGCCGACGCCTTCTTGTTTTCTGCAATGCAGCAAGACCGTTTATAATTATTTATTTTAGTTTATTCAAGCACAATTTGCGAACAAAACCTTAATTAAACATGCAAATGATATAAATCACTACAATACAATAAAATTTGCATTACGACCATTTGTAATAACAAAATGTAGACTAACCTTTGGCATCAGATATTTCAACAATGGTTCTCTTTTTTCGACCTCCAACTGCTTCTTGAGGAGTCTCTACGACTGCTGTTCCCTAACGACAACAAATTTATATGTTACAGTTACCCATATATTGAAGTCTCAATACATAATTAAACATGCATCAAACCAAGATGATAGCTGAAGATCAACCATGGTACGATTACTGCTGTAATCTTGCTACTGAATATGTAGTTGTCTAAAGGGCATTTACACAATTAATGATTATAGTGACCAGTTATTAAATAAGACTAATATTTACAAACAGAAGTAACTTACACTAATAGAAGTAATTCACATGGTCCTCTCAATAAAAATACTAACCAACTTATTGTTAATACCTACTAGCATAAGAATAACAGACCTCTAGTAGTCCTATTTAGTCTATCTTTCTTATCCTCTGATGTACCCGACCTTGTTTGTTTTGGGCACGGTTGGATATAACAAATTAGAGACAAGGAGGGATTTGGCTCTGGCAAAGTATTTGGGCAACTTACTAAGGCACTTACAAGGCACGACGCAGAACGCGGTGGTACCGAGTCAATTGAGTCCAAACGTACGTGACAACTACGTGTTGCAACGGCGACGGCCGCAATTATTATCTACGCCACGCGGGCGTGCTAAATATTAAGTATTGCAGAGAAGATAGACATATTTTCTTGTTCTCTGAATGAATTCACAGAAACTGGAGTGCATGTTATATGTGATTGTATCTAAAACTATAAGTATGTCGAACTGAGAAGAAACCTGCTATGACTGTGTAAAATAAATAAATAAATTAGGTAATAGTATCAGGTATTACTTTGCGGAAATCCATGCCAATAAGTTTGGTTAAAACTAATTTGCAACAATCCACGACCAATAATGGGATTGGTCGCGGATTTTTGTGAAGTAGTTTTAACCAAAGTTATTAAACGAATAAATAATAAATAAAAAGTTTGTGACAGATGGCAAAACAAATCTTACCTTTCTTCCTCTAGCTGGTTTTGCTCCAACTTCTTTTTGAGCAGTGTTTCTCGTTGTCCTCATCGCTTCTGCATCGTCAGCCTTAGCCAGCTTTTTCTCTATAATTTTACCCTCAGTCGCGTCTCCGGCGCCTCTCCTCGATCTAGATTTCGTTTCCTCGCTCTCAGACTTCTTTAATCGTTTATCTTCATTCCCTGATTTTACATTACGCGTTTGTATTATAGACTTCTGCGTTGTATCTTTCGTGTCTTCACGTTCAGTATTTTTCCTCTTACGACCGCGTCCGACTTGAGAGACTAGATTTTCTACTTTATTCACTTCGAGGGGAACATCTTGTGTTTTGTTCGTCCGACGTCTTCCAGTTGTTTTAACTGACTGTACAGCTACCGACCGTCCTTTTCTCTTAGTAGCTGGTACCTCTGTAACAGTATCTTGAGCTTTGGTCCTACGACTTCGCGTTTTAGGTTCCGAATCCACACTCGCTTGGGGCTCAATTTTTTTACCACGTTGTTTCGTAGCATTCGGTTCTTCTTTAGTTTCTGTAACTTTACGAGTCCTTTTATTTTGTGCTGTATTTGTATCATTACTTTGTGCTTTTTCTTTCTCAAGTGGTTTACGCGATCGCCTTGTTTGTACTACCGATGCTGATTTGTCGACGTTGTTGTTCCTGCCTCTACCTTTAGGCGTTTGGACGGTATTTATTTTTCTTGACTTTCTCGCTGGTTCCTGTCCAATCTGAGATTCTTTAGGAGATTCGGCCTTTTTCCTTTTATTTTTCTCGTTTGGTACTGGTTTAGTTATTGTTGTCTTATGTTGCCTTTTAGGTTGTAGCAATTGGTCACTGGGAGAATCGTCCTTTTGTTTCGTATGTCTTGTAGTTCGCGGTTTTATTTTTGGAGATGGTTTGGCGATGATGACGCTCGTACGCTTGACTCTCGCTCTAGTATTGCTCTTAGGGTTATCTACTTTTACTTCTAGACTAAGTTGAGATTTTTGCGCTCTTGTTGATCGAGTTTTCTTTGGGCTTACTTTAGCAATTTGTTGTGGTTCTGTGTTTGTAATCGTTTTTCCTCTACGCGTTACTCTGGGAGTGGGCGGTTTAGGACTAAGGATTGGTGCTTTCTTAGTGATAATGATCGACGATCGACGTTTTATCACATTGAGTGCCTCCTGATTGTCGTTCTTCGACTTTCTTGCTCTGGTCGTCCTCGCTGGAGCAGGGCTGCTTTGCGCTGCTTTTATTAATCGTGTTTTCTTCGGCGATGCTTTGGGATTTTCTACAGACTTTTCTTGTAGGTCTGCGCCTGTAGGATTTGCTTTACCTGATAGTAATTTAGTTCTAGGAGATACTTGAGGCTGTGATCTATAAAAAGAAATTAAAGATTTAAACACTCAAAAATCTGCAATCATGACATAAAATTTTAAAATATAACTTACCTAGTCATAGTTCCGATTTCGGTAATTTTATCTTCAGATGATATCGGCGACATCCGACCTATCTCCGAAGCATTCATCGTCATATTTACTCTGCTTTTAAGAGGTGTGGAATGAACCACTGCTCTCTTCTTTATGGGCAATTTATTAGATCTATCGTTACTACTTTTATTAATAGATGATTCAACTAAAGATCTCTTCTTGATAGGCAAAGTGTGAGCGCCATATACCTCCGACGCCGATTTCTTCCGCGACGATAAATCTGATTGCTCATTTTTAAGAATAGAACTATTCCGTGTTCTACTGATTATTACTGGAATACTACCACTAATTGTGTCAGTGCTTAATTTTTGCAACTCCCGTATCAAATGTATTTTTGAAACATTCTTTGATTTATTTGGCGTTGATTTCTTTCCCATTGAGGTTGACGCCTCCGGCACAGAGTTAGTATGTACTCTCTTTCTCAACTCGTTCTCTAACCATTCTTCAACATTAGTGGTGATTTGACTTATTGAGTCATGTAAGGATTTTGATTTCAACTTTGTATTTTTTTTCTTCTGTATTTTGTTCACACTTAAACTCTTTGGTTTAGTGTAAACAGCTTTGATGGGCGGACGTCCCAATAACTGATCGAACGTGTTGTCATAGTTCACGGATTCATTGAACAACTTTTCAACGCCACTTACATCACTAAGATCATTTTGTTGCTTTTCTCGCCTGAACAGTCGTTTAACGCCTCTTACGTCGGTCAAATCATTTTTAGGAGAATTACGCTGCAAAGTCTTTTTAACACCCCTGACATTACGCAAATCGTTGTTAGGACTATTATCGTGGAATAAATTTCTAACACCCCTAAGGTCATCTAAATCGTTTCTCGGGGATCGTCTCTTCTTTTTATCTGAATTAAACAGAGCTTTGACACCTGTAATTCGCCTTAAATCATTTCTCGGTGAAGCAGCAAATACATTTTTAACTCTTACATCACTCAAGCGGTTTAGAGGTGATTTGGCGAAAATATTTTTTACGCCTGACACATTGGTCAAATCATTGTTAACAGACTTCCTGGTACGAGGTGTACGCAGCAAGCCCTTAACTCCTTTTACATTCCGAAGATCATTATTCGGAGTATTCTTTTGAAAAAGACGTTTTATGCCAGTCATATTTGGACTGTTACTCGGTGTATTTAATGGGCTCACGAAAAATTCAGGAGAAATTGGTTCTGTGCGATTCATGAGAGATCTGTCCGGAGTTCCGCCAGCGGCTGCTATCGTAGACCGAGTACGTCTTACAGGGCGGTCATCCTCTTCAAACAGTTGTTTCCTAGAAAACTCAGTCATACTTTGAGACAGTTTTCTCTTAACTGGACTGTTGAATAATTGTTTTACAATATCGGATTCATTCAGATCATCTATCAAAGAACGTTTTGACTGAGGTTTCTTAGCAGTTGAATGTTTGTTTTTAACTGCTTCTGGAATAAGTTTGACAGCACTTTTCGGTGTTACTATTTCCTCGTCATTTTGCGAGCTCTCATCAGAGTTATCGAAGTTTGCTGAAATATCTCTACCCTTCAAAGATCTTCTCATGTTCATGGATTTGGATTTCTCAGTGGTTCTACTTCTTCTGGGATCTGAACGCAAAACTCCAATACTTTTTGACTTTACATTTGGTTTCTTAGTCTTACTTACATATTTCAGCGATTTTATGGACTGTTGACTAGCATTCAGTAGACTTTGAATTCTTAGCATCGGTGTACTGGCTTCCTCGGGACTACGCCGATTCTCTGGCGTATGATTGCCGGCGTCAGATGAAGGACTATTAGAAGCCGTACCATTAATAGATGTATTTTTTCGAACCAACGGGCTTGCCTGGCTGACTTTACCGATCCTCTTAGAAGATTTAGGGGAGGAATCCTCTTCTTCTGCTTCAATCAACTGTACATCGCTATCATTAATTCGCGAACGACTTTTTGAAGCCCGTGATATCCTAGTGCTATTAAATGTTATGTTTTTGGTGGTATCTTCAGAGTTTTCGGGCGTAGTAACTGAATTAGAAGATACGATTGAATTGGCAGGTAAAGAATTAGGTTTAGAAAGTCTTGATGTTGAAGCTAGCGACGTGTGGCGCCTAGTTCGAGCTGATGTGCCTATCTTTTCCAGATCAGGCGTTGAAGTCTTTCTTATGTCGTAAGGTGTACTAGACCCGAGAGTTGGAGTGTCGTATGTAGTATAACTGCTAACGGAACCAGCAGAAGTGTAAACAGAGCCCGATCTACCGGAAAGAGAATCGTTCGAATTAATTGACACGAGATCGACGATCGAGTAAGACTCTAAATTGTTTCTACTCGCTCGGGGACTCAAAGTTCGTGTCTGAGTTGACACAGCGGTCGTATCCCAGCTACGATCAGTATAGCTTTTTGTCGTTCGACGAGAACTCGTAGGGATATCTGTGGCATCCAAGGTTTCTAAAGCATTTTTCAAAATAATGGATCCCCGTAAAGATTTTCTCGATTGAGGAGATTCTATATTTAAAGATCTTTTAAATTTAGGATATTCTGTAATCGACGAGGCTCCCAATGATTCTAGAATACGACTGCTTCGAGAACTTATTAAATTCCTCCTCGGTGAAATTGATTGTGGTTCTGAAGTGGGGGAATCAGAATAACGTAAAGTAATATCAACATCTGACTCGTCACTGTTAGACTTATTTCTACTCGTCTCGGTGACCAACATAACATCAGATGATCGATTATGGGAGCTGTCAAGGTTGCTCAAATCGAATTTAATAGATTCAGTTTTTCTATTAGTAATCTTAAGACTGGGTTTCTTGAGCGCAGATTTCTTAGGGGTCGGTAAAATTGGCGAAGTCAATGAGCTCTTGTAAGCTGATCGTCGAGTAACGCTCGATTTTGTCTCGGAATCCTGAATTTCTATAATTGAAACCTAGAAAAAAAGAACATTGATTAATATAGTATGGAGTCTACTATAAACACTACACTTCTGCTGTAAATCAGAAATAGACGTAACGGTTGTGCCGCCAACGTAATCTTCAGAAACCTTTCGCTCAACCCTCGCTTTCTATGAAATCTATTAATAATTTCGTTATATACGTACATGTCTATCACTGCTCGGTGATTGGTTCGGACTGTAAGTACTGCTTCTTTTGGATGTGTTCTTTGGCGTTAGTTTCGCAATGGAAGCCTTGTTCTTCAGAACTTTATTCAAGGGGCTAGGCTTCTTGACCAAGTAGGATGGTCCCTTAGACGCTCGCTTGGGGCTCGGCGGCTTGGACTTGGGCGTGTGGCGCGTCATCAGCATTATAGCAGCTTGCTTGGTGGAATCTATCATGGAGTGCCATAAATTGTTTGTGAACAACTTCAGATAATGGAGGCCTTTCATGACTTACACTTATTATTTATTATCATACAGTACATATAAACTATGGAACTAGAGAGACCGTTAAATAAATTTAGTTTCGCTTTTCATATTCGTTCGAATTCGTTTCGTGTTTCTCGTGTGATTGTCTATTTTACATTGTGCCTCAACGAAATGTAGAGGCAATTTAAATGTCACGCTATCTACAAACTACAAACCAGTTTCAATAATAAGTACTGCCACTATATAATGAAATCCAATTACAAAATACTCAGAGAAAATTACTCAATTTCTTATTTCTCTCTTCAAGATTAGATAAGAAATTTAATACATTAACTTACACCAATAGTTGAAATGGCTTTAGAAATTTCCCCTGCTGAATAATACTGAAGATGTATACATTTTTTATGTAGACATTAACAGTTAAATAGCTTTAATAAAATTTTACATTGATTCCAAATATATATTTGTCATCCCCTGAAATTGTGACATTTAATTGTTTAATTGTTATATATTAAAACAAAGTACAACTCAAAATTAGCGGATATTGTATTTATTTTGTAAATATTGAAATACCCACTGAATCAACACTGATACAAGTCATCGAAATTCCGTACGAATGTAGTTGGTATTTTATTAAAATGTCGCCACATAAAATCGTTATGTAGTAGTACCGGTAGTATGTGTAGTAGCACCAGACATGTAAAACATAACAACTGATTAGCCTCAATTAGCATAAATGCAATTACTTTTCATGTGACTGCATACATACTGTGTGTTAAAACTTGTAAGTACACTTTTTTCTAACAATATAATACAAAATATATGCAGTAAATTTACTCATGAAATAGGTGAATTTGACAATTAGACCACAAATGATACAAAAAAAATGGACAGTAGAGATAATTTATCAATAGGTATTTCGTTAGCTACTGTTGGAACTCTGGAATCACCTAATCTGAATGGACCTTAGCACATAAATCAACTCTTAAATTACACGTTCAAATTTAAGTGTCAATTATAAATCACTTACCCATTTTCAAAGGCGCCTGTATCTTCGTCACCTTGACTTTGTCCGCACTCTGCGCTTTCCTAAGCACCGCCACACGCAAGGGCGTATTTTTCTTAGCCGAAACAACCTTCCTCAAATTTCTCGTTACGGGTGTTACCACTGGTGTTTTTACTTGTGACTTAGGCGGCGACTTCGCTGGGGTATGCGGTTTACTGCACTTACGCGGGCTCGTTTTCCTTGATTCTATCCAGAGAGTCGCTTTCGTCGTATTGGACAAGTTAGCTGGAGTATCCCGAGGGCTGCCGGACGACCGGCGGGTAGACCTATCACTATTAGCGACCACGACGTCTGCGAACTGACTACTATTCCTAGTTGCGACCGGCCTCGAGCTGGCCCTGTCCTGTAGCGGTGAGCCCTGGACCAGCCGGGCCTGGTAGAGCCGGCCGTGGACCAGCCTGCCATGAACCACTGGTTCTTGAGCCGCCTGTCTCGGTGACGCGTCTACAACAAATTCATAAAGAAAAACGATTATTATCTGAAATCGCATAAAAATTAAACTATCTTTAAATGTAATGATACAACTGCAATTTTTTTATTGACACTTTTTAGTTTGTTTTAAAAATGCAATGCGATTTCTATTTTATTTCCTCTTAATATTTTTTAATAATTTTACTATTATATATTGAACAGTGATTATTGAATTTTACTTTACTACTTTATTACTTTTTAAATTATCTATATAGTAATATTAATATCCATGTTAAATAGTAGTGATGGGACACGGGACGAAATTAAAAGGACTTTTTGCTATTTGACCACAGAACCCCAAACACAGGTTATCCATTTATTAAAAAAGGCTAAACTCGTCTCAAACTCACCACTCAAATCCCTTGTACCTCTTCTATGTGGCTGTACGATGGCGACTTGCCGGCCGCTTGTTGAAGCTATGCAATCACACAAACATGACCAGGTTTAATAGGAAACAGAAATTACTTCAAACAATGTAACTCAATAAATAAATACTTCTTTGGACGAGTTTAGGAAAAAGATAGTCTTTTTCCTAAACTCGTCCAATGAATTTTTAATGGAATGGGATCGAATAGGTAAAATTGGGTCGAATGGGATAGAAGGGGGCGGATATCCCTAGAGTGGAACTCCTATCCGTTCTATCCCTAGATTGAAATTAAATGGAATGGAATAATGTATTGCGTAATTAATGTTATTTACGTATACAACATGATTTGAGACCTCTATGGCATTCCAATATAATTTCTTTATATTTATGCAGCGTGTGGTGGATGGCCGTTTTATTAAAATTCACGTCAAAGATGTACAGACATAATATAAAAATGATTTAATAATGTGATCTTATAGCAGTACAATATTCACAAGGTGCAAATTACCGGGCATGGAGGCGCGCTGCGCGGGCACGATGACGTCCCGCGGCGGCGGCTCGCTGCCGCGCCGCGCGCGCCGCGCCCCGCCC
>DWOP01000248.1:0-10150 GCA_018251135.1 Cephise aelius
GACTGCAAGAGGCGCTAAAAAAATATTTATTCTCAAAGTGGGCAGTAGACAAAATAAGTTTGGGAACCACTGTTCTAGGGTGTGTAAAATATATGAACACTTGTATTGTATCCCTTTGGTGGATGACTTGATATAATTAATACCTCGTAGGAATAGCTAAACAGTTTGTTTCTTTCTTTGGAAGCGCTAATCCACCATGAAAACCACCACCACCACTGATGAAAATGTCTTCGTATCTAAGAGTCATGGGGAATGCTATATAACATTTCATTATAACTTTTTAAATTAAACGGTAGGTGAAACTGCGCGGCTTAGCAATGACTATTTATTATTTAGTTGTTCATGAATAAAGATTTGATAAATCTATACTTAATAATATAAAGCTGAAGAGTTTGTTTGTTTGAACGCGCTAATCTCAGAAACTTCTGGACTGATTTGAGCAATTATTTTAGTGTAAGATAGCCTATTTATCGAGGAAGGCTATAGGCTATATAACATCACGCTAAGATGAATAGAACAGTGGCCGTAATAAAAAATATTGCGAAAACGGCAAAATTTACAGCTTTCCTTGCATTTTACGCGGGCGGAGCCATGGGCGATTGCTAGTACTTAATATTACGCACCCGTTATCTCTTCCGTATTTTAAAACTTAACTGGCTCTTCGGGTTCTTTAACCTTAAGGTTTTTCGAAGCAATTAGTTAAAATGTTGATATGCAAATTATTCCATTAATTTTACGTAGATAATTGGCATGCTTTGCTAGTTTTTATGTTAACTTCAAATATGGCTTCTTACCTATGGTTTTGTATTGATATACAATTTTATATTTTAATTCGAGAGTCGATACATCTAAATATATCTAGTATTTTTGGAATATCGTGAAAGGTATACCTAAACAGTTATGTGTACTTTCAGATAACACTACTTCGCAATAATCCGCGACCAATAGTTAATCGCTAATCAATTAGACTGATTAACAACTAGATTATTTACAAGCCTCAGATTATAGTTAAATCTACTTTCAGAGAACTTTCAGCGTTTACTGTTACTCCTTATGCTTTCACATTAAGTCATTTAAGCAAAATTGAAAAATAACCGATATATTGCTTATTCGGAACAAGAAATTTCCTGATCATCTTAATACATTATCTGCTAAACTCATGCATGCTGGTCTATTTCGATCAGGGGGCTCACATTCCCCGACGCTCGGCCGCTCCCTACATGCTTTTATTCTGATCTTTCTTTAGCCACAACGTTGCAGCGTAGTGACTCAAGTTTGTTTCGTGTTTTGTATCATTTGTTTCTATTTGTTTTATAATTTAAAGTTTCATGAGTATCACATTGCGAATCTTCTTCGGAATATGTTCAATTGGCACTATACCTAGCTAAGGCCACCTGGAAAAGTTCGCGCGAGTCAAAGAATCTGACACTAAACTATTTAAATATATCAACATAATTTTGACAAAGATAAAACGGACTGCAAATTAAGACTAATGTTATGGTTATGGACCAAATTGAAATGAGATCACACGGGACGCACCAGCTTTCAAATAAATGAAGAATCATAATCGATTCACCCAGTCGAAAGTTCTGAAGTAGCAAACATAAAAAATACAGTCGAATTAAGAACCTCTTTCTTTTTTAAATCGGTTAACAATAATGAGTACTCCTACTCAATGAAAATAAAACCCTACTTGAGAATATTGTATTTAATATATAAGTTATATCTTCTTGCAATCCTTCCCCATATTATGATTAACTATAAGAAATATCTCCTTCATACGCGCTACAAACTTCAATCTCTGAAAGTATTAGTCGGATCAGAAAAAAATCTTTTTGTATTTGATAGTTACATCCACGAGCAAGGCTTTTGGTTATGCAACATTACTCTGCAACTCTTTAAATTAATACCGCGCGTGAAGCCGTTCGGTTCAGCTAGTGTGTAGATATAGTTTTTCTCTTCACGTAGATTATAGAGTATTTTCTATAATTTCGTTTATTATATCGTGTCTTGTTCTACTGTATTCATAGTCGAAACTGATGTTGGTATTTTCATATGTATCAATTTGCGTGCGATTACTCAGAGACCGGTTTAAATTGGGTAACCTACCTACAAATAACCGGCGGGTCGTAGAATTTACTCAGAATCAATACGTTCCAATGTTTGATGGTCGTTATGTAAGAGATACGCATTGATTTACAGATATTTATAACGATTATTGACGTCAAACCTAGTATATGTAAAAATTTAGATTTCTCTTTATTTTTGAAGAGAGAGATATTAACCAAAACACGATTTCCTTAATAATTAATATTGATACACCATAATTTACTTTGATTGAAATTAAATCGTAGTAAATGATATTTATTTCTGGTTTTTACAAGAACATGGACAGAATAATTATTAAATAGTGTTCATAATGTCTACACAGAATAATTCGAACCATTACCATTAAATTGGACAGTATGATGAATATAAGTTTAATCTTCATTACAGTACAGCAATATTTATTTATAACCTGAATAATGTCAGCGTTAACATACTCTTTATAAAAGATTATTCTTCGTACAACATTAGATTCTTAAAGAATAAAATTAAATTAGACCCCGAAAACGAATTTGTCTGCCCTTCAAAACTCCGTTGTGGGATCAAAATTCTATTATGGGGCCAATCCCCTTTGTCGATGTAAAAAGTTACAAAAAAACTACGAACAAAACGTACCAGGCGAATATAAATGTACTAGATCCATCAGGCCACTTCATTCCTTAGAATCAAGGAGTAAAGGTCAAATTTGAATGAATTAAACCTTTTGCGAAAACAAAATTTTGTTAAACGAATTCAGCCCTTTAATGTGTATTTAATTTTGTTGGAGTTCAAATGTATTGTTGCTTAAAAGCTACTGTAGGTTTTCGTTAAGTAATTAAAAACCATACATCTGCTTAAATTTGATCGATAATAACCATATAGCATAATTCATTTCAGTATCAAGACAAGAACAGAGCTAATTAGTAACTATATAACCTTTATATAAAATTGTATAGTTATGTAAAATTAATTCATATCAAGAATTAATAATAAAAAAACTAGTTTACGTGACGTAGTGATTATTATAAAGAATTTTGACACAGTAGTTAGTAAATTTGGCGTGTTGTGTAAAGTAGTATAATACTAGAAGCTTAAATAAATGGAAAGAGGATAAATTAAGACTAAAGAAACACAGTAATGCAAGTTTTTGAATTAATATACAGAGTATATTTTATTTGTGTTATTCAACAGTAGAACCAACACGTAATTCACTTAATATCGAATGGCTACTGCTTAAACAACTTCAAATATAAGAAGATACAGGCCTATCTCCAGTCAAAAAGGAATTACTGTTTCAGGATTTAATATTTGTAAGTATAAATATAAACTTTAAGCCAGATCAAAATACAACAGTCGTGCTTCGTAGAACAGTTGAACAAAAAAAAGTTCTAGCATCAATGATTAATGTAAAAATACACTGATTTTATCGCTTCTGGTGACATCGGAATTACATCCTCAAGACGTAACCAAATGTAAAATTTAAGTGAAAGTAAATTTAAAAATGTTGACCAATCGTTACAAAACCGGACAAAACGTTATCACAAGTTAACTGTTCTTAATTCATACTCAGTGTTAATCATAATGTTGATACGTACGATGTGATGTGATTTATTATTATTACGATGAGGGTTGCCTTGCATGAGTATTATTTGTGATTATATATCTTTACAAATAGACGGATATTAAAAAAAAAACAGATGAACAAAACGAGTTTTAAAAAAAGCAGATGCAAAAGCTAACAATGCTATTTAAAAGTAAAATCACTTTACGAAAAGTTCATTAAATCGGCAATGATTAATTAACACCATAGTCAAAACAAGACATCTAAGATTTCTTCGATCGAAATCCGAAAATATGATTTAATTTTATACCTTGAGGGATGCCGGACAAATTTAAGAAATTCAATAATATTGATTTGTTAATTTGAATAAACTATTTTAATTTAAGGATCCAGAATCTTCCATAAATAACGTTAAAATCTATTTTAAGAGTGTTATATTCGTCTTATATAGAGAGACAATGTTTTATACAAACAAAAAAAGATTTGACAACCCTATGTGACAATAAAGATAGACGTCCCGTTCAAATGACATCAATGTATCATTTGAAAGGTCGAAAGGAAGTCACTTTCACTTATACCGAGTCCTAGTTATGTTGGGTAGGATAATTTATATGAATATTATAATTCATGTCACTGTGACGATGACTGCGCCTTCGGTAATGTAACATTCTCAGGCAAGATAATGGTTGGTGTCTATATGAGATTTTATCTTCATTCTTACGCTTATAATTTAAGATGAATAAATTACATATTTACTTACTTTTTAGTGTACTGCAATTGAGCTCTTCGAGGGCTCTACATGCCTTTTATGTTTGTATAATGCAATAAAAATAAATATATATTTTTGTACGTAGCGAAAAGGCTACTTGATAGAAAATAGTCACTGTCGCCTATGGAAATTTGGAACATCAGAGAGGCCGCCAATGCTTAGCCGGCTTTGAAGGAGAGTTTTTTTAGCACCTTCTTCGAAGAACCCCATGACATAGCGATCCGGGAGTACATACGTGATATAAATGATCGCGCAAATCAAACCATAGAGGACTGCCACGGATCTAGTCAATGCGGGTGGGACTACATCCTTCGGCAAGAGGTGCAAAGGAGGAAAGATGACGCAGGCAACAGTTCAAATAGTTCCTCAGAGCACTCACCACAGCAACATTACACTGTCATCGAGTCAGGTGTTATACGAATTATAGTCAAAGAAGACACAGGGATGTTATAAGTAATAACTACATGCTATAAATAACGCGACGTGGCCCAGCAAGTGGTGGGTGAAGCATAATCTGGTTTATTGTCGCGTATCAGCAGATCGCGTTACGAACATGACACCCTGCCGTTGGACATGTCAGCCACTGCAAGCGTGTTCATTAAGCGAAATATACACTAGTATTAGATATACCTTTAAAGTTCGAATTTGAAGCGATATGAATAACACAAAGATGTATAAAACAATATTTAAGTTGATTTATGATGTAATTAGTAAAAAACTATGATTATCTTAACAATTGAATACTTTATTTCGTAAGCAATGTCTCGCTTGACTCATTATTTTCAATAGAACTATAGGTTACACATTAATTTGTCATGCTAAAGAGTGAGTAATTATGACTTAAAGAACATTATTACATACACGTACATTGAAGTTTTTTAGTTATTGTCTCGTTATTACAAAAACGCATTCAATAAAAAATCATAATATTTACAAGATGTAAAATTATTCTTAAACATAAACATCAAACCTTCAGTTTTAGAGGATAATCAATACGAGTCTGAAATATAATTATGAGCAATAAGTAGTGTAATAATGTCAAAAACAAAATTCATTTGAAGTAAAAATGTTAATAGCAAAATACACCAAATAGCGTCTGTCACCTGATATGTAGCACAGCCTTTATATCGGCCAGAGTTATGCGCAGTTGGTTCACAGGAATGTGTTAGCGGCCTTAGCTCCCAACGGAGCGGAAACTGCTGAGAAAAGGACACGACGCCAATACCTAATACCTCTGGGGAGGCAGATAGTGAAATTGAATAGCCTTCATTTTCAAAATATTTAGTACCATTTTGCGACAATACTTAACTATTTTCGAAAGATTTTCGGGATTTTTAGGCTGTTTCCTATCATCTGAGGATTGGTCACTAAGCATATTTACTCATGATTCATTATTGGATCAGTTGACTATATCGATCGGATATTATATGAACTATAAAAGGTATGAACAATCGTAAAAGTCGAATTACGTCGCATTGCACCGTTAGGACGTACTTGCAAATTCAGCCAACAATCTATCGGATATCGCCTCATGACTAGGGACACTAACTCGTATCTCCACACGTGTTTCATAATGTTCCAAAGTTTCCTACATTTTTCGGGAAAATAGCCCGTAGTCCACCCGAACTCAATAATTGGGACATTAATTGCTGGCAGATGTAATACCTAGATGTTTTATTTATGAAAAACTTTCGGACAAGATCAGAAAGTCAAATATTTAAGTCAACGATGAGAACCAAAGGTAGTCGAAAATTACGGAATACATCGAATAAGAGAAACTAGATTGAACAAAAATATTTCAGTGTTAAATGGCTGTAATAAATTAATTGGCCACCAGATACCAGATTTTTCTAGGTCTATTGTAAATCAACATATTGGAGCTATTTTTATGACTAATCAAAATAAAGAAGATATTAATAATGACCAAAAAAGCTTATAAAAGTCAAAACCAACGATTTTTTTGCCAGATCCTCCCAGGTAAGGTCACGTTCCGACGCGGTAATAGATTTAAAATAATATTTAATCTGTCAATTTGTAAATGCCTTCGTGACTTTTCCAAAATTAATATATTTTGTTTGATTTCATTAACTCTGGCAAAAAGCAGAGGGACAACAATGAGCTGAGGATAATTTTATCGTACTTCGATCAACTCGTACTCTTGATCGCAGATACCTACAGTAGAATAAAGTTCTGTTCTTACAGTAGAATAATGAACTGTTCTTTCACTTATGTCGTATTTATTTATTTTGAACATACTCGTGAGGCGCGGCGTGGCTGGATGTCTGGGGCGCGTGGAACACATCTGGCAGTGGGTCGGGTTTCCTGTTTGTCAGTACACAATAATAAGCCGACTAAGATTTTTATCACTCGTTGAAATATTTATTTTCATTGCAAATTTATCCGTAAATACATTATAGCAATACTAGCTGACCCGGCAAACTTCGTAACGCCTCAGAATTTACGACACACATTAGAAACCCGTAAGATTATCAGTGTTTTTTTACTATAACATGCATGTATTATACATATAAACATTCCTCTTGAATCACTTTATCTATTAAAAAAACCCCATCACAATTAGTTGCGTAATTTTAAAGATCTAAGCATACAGACACGCTACAGACTGCGGAAAGCGACTTTGTTTTATACTACGAGTATGTAGTAATTTAACAAGTTATTTTTTTTTTTGAGATACGAATCACGATCAATTTGCACGATAATAGCTTAAACATTCCTAAGAAATATATAATAAGTTTATGTTTTGAATATTAGTCCAGTTCGTAATAGTTAGCACTTGTTAGTACTATTTGGACATAATTACAAGTACATTATTTTTCCTGAAGATTGTGATGATCGCCTTTTGTACTGTCGTTTGCCTAATCTGCAGCCGCAGTCTTCCCACCGCATCAAATATTGCCTATAAAATAATTGCTATGCGGTAATAATGAGGGTAGCGGTGATACAAATAATACTTTATACAATTTTTTGTTAAATAAAATTTTGGTAACACTAACTAGAACCAGTCGTTATTGGCGCACTAATCTTTTACAATGCATTTTAGGACGCAATACTTTTGATATACAATTTAAGGTGATTTAATGAGAAAGTCAATAATGATTATGCATGACAAATTCAATGTACGTGTGCAGTACGTGTGCGTGTAATGACGCGGCTGTGGGCAGGACGGCGGCGTAACAAATTGTCACTAATTACTGCATTATTAACCGTTACATACCTACATTCTTAGGTAGATTTTTAAACACTAAAGAACCCAGACTCAGAAATTATTCGGAGATTATGAATTCCTTCCAAAAATATAAAAAATTTCGACAAACAATTTTAAAAAACCTGAACCTGACGGGTCCAATTATATCTTGCTAAGATCCACCATGCTGACTCCATAGGTATACAAAAATATCTTAATGGATCAAGGCTTTTCGGAGAAGAATTACTTACATTAATTCCGGTGTGTACACATGTATACACCGGAATTCTATCTATACACAATATGTATATACTAATATAATAAAGCTAAAGGGTTGTTTGAAACATATTAATCTCTGGAACTACAGGTCGGGTTAAAAGATAACTTTTTGTATATGATAGCTACATTCACCAAGAAAGTTATAGGCTATATAATATTACAATCCTAATATAATAACCGGATATAATAGCCACATTCATCAGGAAGGCTATATAACATTTCGCTATAACTCTTTAAAATAAACGGCAGTTGAAACTGCGCTTCAGCTAGTCAGGGTATGATTGTAAATATCGTCAGTTTTTAGTCTACCTCGGGAGACTGAAAACTGTAAACAAATCGTAAGCCCGCACTCATAGTTCGCACTCACGATAATGCAACATAATCTGTCCGATTTTATCATCCGTAGCATTGTGTAATTATTTTAGAAAACAACTTCGGTTCGATTACGTTTAACTACAACATAATTATTTAACATCAATAAGGTCTTCCACGTTGATAATTTCAGCGTTAAATTTGAAATGATTATTTCCGTTCATAATTTACCGAAAGTTTAAAAACTCGTATAATAAGATAAAAAGATTGCAAACTAACGATTTTCGCAATCTTACGGTGACAGATGCATTATATCCAGCGATACGTGCACTGGAATGCAGGTGAGGGTCATTAGAGAGCGACATTGATTATTCCATATGAAATATATAAGCGTGAATCTTAATTCCTATTATTACGTAAAAGTTAATCCTCCCTAGATAACGGTAAATTTTGTTACTCGACATTTGGTAAACTCTCGTACTGGAACACTTCCGAATTACATCTACCGAATTTTATATTTTATCCAATCATTGATGAAAGACACCGGCATCTTACAAATACATCTAAAAGCAATAAATCCGCCTTTCCCGCGCCGAAGCCTAATAATTTACGCGTTAATTGCGGGCGCATTAATTACTCGGCCGCGTGAAATATTCCGCTGCGGCCGAACACTCTCCGTTTGCCTTTTTTGATACCAACACAACACTGCACCTTTATGCGGATAATATTTATTTAAAATAAATATTTCTGTTACTTTAACGTTGTTGTGTTTTAGTAGCTATACATTATGCTGTTGCTTATTAGTTTGAAAAAGGGTATTAACTTCTGTATCTATTTCACTATGAGTTTTATTATTCAAAATCGAATATCAATATTTTTGTATTGCAAAATTTAACTTGTCTCTAGTTGCGCTGCGTATAAATGTATGGAACAACTGATTGAATTTGATATTCGATTTGGAATGTCAATACTTGAATTATGGGTAGATACAGTTCGCCGGAAGCACTAATGGAAAGCGACGTCTTATTCTGAGGGCATCAGCTTAGATTGACGATATTTGTACAGTTTTATAATATATAAGTATAATGTAATGTAATGGAATAATATAGAAAGCTTTAACTTTAATTATTATTTAAATTATGAAAAATTAAATTAATGTAAAATGGGGGTGATTAGTGTACGTCCATGTAACAGTCTTTGAATTAAGGAACCACCAGGAAGTCAACCTACTGTCTAGGCTGTCTGAGAACTGTCACTGTATCTAAAAGTATATATACAGTATGCACATTAAAAAATAAGCTCTGTGCATCCTTTTACGCACATTATACTAATGGATAAGTGTAAAAGATTTGACATGGTTAAATTTATACGGAGACAAAACGGAGTATAACAATGGGTGCTGCGAATATGTTAAATAAAATAAAACATTCATTTAAAAAAATAAAAAAATCATGCTGTACATAGCAAACGCATAAATGTGTTAACAGTTGTGCTAACAATGTACTTACTAAAAATTTCTATAGCGTTAAAACTAAAAAAAAGTCAATACTGACCAATTTTGTAAAGCAGACAAATACTAAATGTCATTAAAATTAACCTACTTCTAATAATAATCGTGAGCAAACATATGATGACGTATACACGTAAAAGAGAAAGACCCAGGAAGCGATGGAGAAACTGATCGATTTGAGATTTGAGGAAGAACTCAGATGCATTGGCAGGATAATATAACGGAGAAAGGAGGTTAGAGACTGAACGAAGTGGAGGAAAGGTTGAGGAAGCCAAGAAAGGCCCTTTGGTTGAAGCGCTGAAGAAAGTAAGAATTAAGTAAGTGTACACATAATGTTCTTTTAACCTTATAATTTTTCACATCATGTGTGCAAACATTGTTTCATGTCAGTCAGGTAGATGTCAGTCTCGTATCACTAAGACCGGACAG
>DWOP01000249.1:0-10147 GCA_018251135.1 Cephise aelius
TTTATTTTTTTAAATTTAGAAACACGCAATTTCCTCTACCCAAACTTTTGATAACTGACGAAACTTTTTTTTATTTTCTAATCAACATTTTTGAATATCTTATATCTGACTGCTTGTTTTCGAAAAAAATGTACATAGACTTGAATAGTGGATTTAAATATTGAGAAACTGTTCAGGTAAATATTATAACGTAGCTTCAGAAAGAAGAATTAAGTATATACTACCCTTATCGTCCAGATTTAACTATAATAATCGACCAAATTAGCTGCGATTGCCTCTCTGCATATTTATTAATCAGTTCGAACAAACTTACAAGAAATTATCCCACGGCTAGACTACGAAATAGTAATCCAAAATGTTACGTTTTCTAACTACACTTACATAATTTCATTCATTCTATTTAAAATGGTATGTTTACATGGAATCAATTTTTATTTTATATAATTTGTTAATTTTGTATTGTTTATTTTACGCGTTTCAATCTCAGATGTGTCAGTTGCGTAAAATACGTCAGTTTCTTCCTGCTCGTTCTCATTACCTAAACTTTATTCACACAAGTATTAGACCAGTGTTTTCTAGGAATTCCTCAACCACATTCACATTACAATAAGTACATATTTTGTCAACAACTCTAATATGCATTATCGAAGTATTATATCTCGAAGTATAACTACTTCGAGAAAACTGATAAAATTGAAAACTTAATATAATGTTTAAGAAATTTAATCGCACATGAGTTACAGTTTGTTACTTTAGTCGTTACATTTGTATATTAATAATCTATTATTAGGTAACTTTTATGTGTAAATAAATTGACAAAATTCTACCAAACGTCTTAGTACTATTTGAACTGGTATCACAGAACCGGTTTTTTTAATTTGCATTCCCGCCACTTGGAGGAGTTGGATCGCTTTCGAAAGTTTCACATCCGCAAGAGAGCGGCAAGACAGGCAAGGTAGAATCACAGAACGAAGTAGGCGAAGAAGTCTCGCGCGCGAACTCCGTACGCTGCAGGCGATGACCGCATTCATATGAGTTTTTATTATATTGTGAGAGTGCTGTCGTGTTTCCCGTTCCGCTAAGTGTTTACGAAAATGCTGTATAGGTGAACTTTAGATTAGTGTTGTGATAGTGATTGTAATTTTCTATTTCTTCTGTCTTACTGTCTCTCGAAGGTTGTAAAAATGCCTTGCTCAGCGGTAACTTTGTCTATAGCGACCATTACGGCGATTGTCGCCGCTGCTTTGATGGCAATTGCGTTTTCAACAGATAACTGGCTGTATATCGAAGTAAAACGAAGTAGTATACAGGTATGTATTTTATATTAATTAAAAAAATAACGCACACGCTGCTTGTAATAATTAATTATGCTTTTCACGGTGACCTGCTTTCGAGTAAGGAAGTAATGTAAGTTCTTAGTGCGTAAATGAAATACAAAATACGTTTCGTAACTTTTGAACTAAAATTTAATTTATTAACGGAACGCCAAAGTGCGTGCCGGATCATAGAACGGGGGTTCCGTAGTCAGCGTGTACTTTAATAGCAGAATTGTGTTTGTTTTCCTTAAACATATCATGTAAAACAAAATTATTTCTTAAGTCGTTCGTAACCGAAAACGCGAAAATTACAACACGTATTCAAGTCGATATATTTTATCGAAGCAATTTTTTTTTTAAATTTTCTGCCCTATTCCATAGTTTAAAAACTGCGGGGAGCTAAATCCAGCAAAGCGAGCGGTAGGGGGCGGAGTGGTTTACATCTTTAGATGTTATCTTTGTCTTAAACATAAAAAACTTTTTGACTCTATATTATAATTTACTTGAAGACGTCTTCAAAAACACCTTACGGGCACCTTATGTAGCTTGAAGTTATTTTTACATCTCATATGAACGAACCTACACCATTATAAACAGCTTATAGAGCCAATATGACTGTTTTAAAATCAGGAAATGTCAGCCATTAATCCATCCAGAAGCCTTTGGATGTCCGCTGAACATAGGCCTCTTCTAGGTGAAACCACTCCGACCGGTCCTGTGCCCTCTGAAGCCAACGTTTCCCCGCTGTCTTCTTGAGGTCATCAGTCAACCTAGTCTGGGGACAGCCTGTGCTTCTTTTTGCCTTTTGCTCCTTTTCCAGGAAATATTCTAATAACTATTTAATATCTATCCATCTATATATATACTAATATAATATATCCGTAGAGTTTGTTTGTTTGAGCGCGTTAATCTCTGGAACTAACGGTTGGATTTGAAAAAATATTTTTGTATATATAATTGCCACATTCACGAGGAAGACTATATGACATAACGCTAGTACAACCCTATAAATTTAACGGTGGGTAAAACCACGCGGCTCAGCTAGTATTATATATGTTTAAATAGGTAGGCTAGATAGAACATTTTTAACGAGCGCATCTAACGTCTTCCTTTCAACGCTTATCGGCGATTGTTGGCATCGAATCGCGTTAACAAACCGAAACGACCTTACGAACAATGGATAATCTTCAAATTACAACATTTCCTTTTATTCTTAAAAAGGATTATCTTTTGCTAGAAAAAGAACGCATAAGTTATTGTATAGTTGTATGACGAAAAATGTTGGTAAAATGTAGGTACGTACAACTTGTTTATTCATTTATTTAGGACACAATACAATTCGACTTATAACTATCTCTCATAAAACATCCATCCATCCATCCGCCTTTGGATGTCCACTGCTGGACATAGGCCTCTCCTAGTTGGCGCCACTCCGACCGGTCCTGTGCCCTCTTAAGCCAACTGTTCCCCGCTGTCTTCTTGAGCTCATCAGCCCACCTAGTCGGGGGGCGGCCTGTGCTCCTTTTGCCGAATCGTGGCCGCCACTCGAGGACCTTTCTTCCCCAACGGGTATCGGTCATACAGAATATCAATTAAGTTTCCACTATAATAAAATTATTGTTAATAGTGCATTGGCCCCCGCCAATTGGTAGCTACTGAGGTACCTTTTTTCTCAGGAGGAAAACTTTCAAAGGTACCCGATAACGTGGTAGTGATACCGGGTTAGGTGGGATTTTTACGCACTAAAACCCTCTCGATATCTTGACTTGCTTAGCGGGCACTCCGGGCACATAAGACCTCGTATCGGAGTGGTCAAGCGCCGCCCATAGGACCCAACACCTTCAACAACCGGCACTCTCTCATGCTTACGACGTTGTATGGCCACATAATATCGTTGTCCTTCCCGAAGTCGCTGATTAACGACGCGAGCACCCACTCTAGGCGCCGGCAACCCCGGATAAGTCCCTTTAAGTCACCTCTTAAGACAGACAGAGGACTTCGTAGCACTATTCTGGTCCCGAACTACAGGGACAGCCTACTCAGGTACCTGCTACTTAAAATATCAACATCTTAACATCAATAGAATTAATGTTTTCAAACATAGGATATTTATATTTCCTCAAGTACATAAATGGCTAAAGTATAAATATATTGAATAATTTATGAATAGTATGGAAACGAACGTAAAAAGTATTCTTTCGAGTCCTTGCCGTGGCACCGTTAGAGCAGCACGGCACGCATAAATATGCACGTATTAATGGCACGAACAAATGTGTGGCTAACTGTACAGTACCGTGAGCGACTCCTGCGCACCCATTCGTGCAGATGAACGACCGACAGCTCTGACAAAATTATCACGTGCTATGATTTTTTTATAACCTATGCTATGTCTAGCGATAACCCAGGCGGGCTACCTGATCTGATGGAAAGTAATCACCGTCGCCTATGGACATTTACAACACCAGAGCAAACGTCACTCTCTTCAGTCACTAACTCCTCATGGATTTGTTGCGGAGAGTCAGAAGGAAAATAGCATACTCCGCCGTTACGGCTCCTAGAATAAATCTTACGGGCTCAATAAAGTTTACAACAACTTGACCCTGATTGAGTCGCCCGTATCAAATAGCGAGGACTCAATTACAGATTATAAAAAACGGTAATAAATAAATAAATACGTCAATTATTTTGGGAGAGCTCTTATTGAACTTTTCTTGAAGAACTTCATGCCTTAGCGTTCCGGAAATACCACGGAAAGAAGTTCGTTCCACATTTTGCATGTACGTGGTAAACATAACCGAGTAATCCGGAGCGTAGCGAAACCACCGCATATCCAGTTGATTTGAATGGGACCTAATTTTTCCGCGAATGGTGTGATGGAGGTAAAGTGACGAGGGCACTAGGTCAAGAAGTCCCTTGGAGCATAGTCAGTAATAATAGATGTCTCCGAAAGGAAAGTGACAGGAAGATGAAGATGTAGGGCCTGTATACGTTTCACCCGGTATGGTACCATCACGCGTATTTCCAACGCGAAGTATTTCATAGTAATTTCTGTGTGTCAGAAGATGTGGTTGTCGGTTATACTTGAACAAGATACGATCATCTCAGTCATGCTCCTAAGAAGATACGCATTTATGACCAAATTTGAATAGGACTAATCGTATACGAGGTTTATCAGAAATGTCTATTAGCGGCAGTGATACATGCCACAGGTGAACAGCAATATAAATAAAAAAGTTCAAAAAAAATTTGAAACCTAATTTATGTAATTATACTTACTACGTAATTTGTCCTTTTGTACGGGTTGATAATAATTAGCCAGTTACTCTCTCAAAAAGTATCTGGCAAGCTAGTGGAAATAACATTGATATGACTAATTTGTTTTTGGGTTTTTCCTCAAACTCGTACGAATATAATAATACGTTATGGGCTGATTTTTGTCTCTGGCCGAGAAAATTCTGTATGTTTATATCCAGATTTTCCTTATGATAACGGGAACATATATACAGGTAACAGGTATGTACATATTTTTGTGGACATTTATGTCTTCATTCCTCTCTTTTAATAAGTCTAGTGTAGAATACCTGTAGATGTAATATAATAAATTCGTTAAATAATGAATAGATTGAGCTATGTTTGCGTTGTGGTATTACTCCTTTTTGAAAACAATCGCCAACAAGTTTATTTTCAGCGTAGCATAATAAAAACATGAACAAATTCACAAAATGCGTGAATCGCAAAAACTGGCCGTTTCACGCTTAACTTAATTATTATGTGTGCCAAAGTTTTTGTGTGCGCTAGTAGCTTTGAAATCGGCGCACAATTGGTTTTTATGACCAGACGAATTCCGATGCGCCTTTAACATTTATTGAAATATTATTTATTGTAAGAAATATAAGAGCTGAGTGATTCAGTAGCTTGAATTATGATCGTCTTGGAGCTCCGTTCCCCTCAATTTTTCCACATCAGGGCGTATTAGAAATGAAAAATTACGAAGTCTACCAATCCATACCCATATTTACTGCGTAACTATTGCTTTATAGCAATCTGCGTTTCGGTTAGCAGGATGTGATTGTCGGTTTCACTTATACAAGAGGCGATCACCTCAGTCCTCAGGAGTAGCAACGCATTTGTGATTAACTTTGAATTTGACTAGTATTAAGTAACTAACAATTACTAATTGAGTTAACATTAACACCCACTAACAGGACTAACTTCCACTAACAATACTAACTCCACAGTACTAACAAATACTGACCAACTAATATTCTTATTAACATCTAATATCTACTAATATACAATATCAGTTCTTCAGCATGGGCCTGTTCGTGATTGATCGCAAATATCCATGAGTCGCAGAGGTCACTCACCGACAGGTGGACTGCATGTTCGTTTGCTATTTGTATTAAATAAAAAATAAAAACATCAAAAGGTAAAATTACGAAGTCTATCAATCCATACTTGGCCAGCTTGATGCGCTTAAACTTTACACCGAAATCCCTATTTTATTCAGAGAGAAAATCGGTTAGTAACGGCTTCATTATGATGATTTCGAAAAAAATTGCAGTTAATGAAACCCAAGTTATTCCAAAGCAGTTTTTCTAAGACTAATCAAACCCAAACGTGAGGATCTGGGGATAACGAATATTGCGTTTTTTCGACCCTTTCTACCTGAGAAATGAGTACCTGTTTGTCGTCCATCCTTTTTGTGTGTGGACGAGGTCGAGATTTGTAAAGTTATTCATTTTCAAGAAATATTCTAATTGTAAATGAAGTATTTGACAATAAATATTACATTACATCTAAGACAAGAGAGACAATACATATGTTACACATGATACAAAGGTTAGATCGTTGATAAGTAACAGAAAAGTAATTAATATAAATAAACGTCGTCTTTGGGGTTCAAAACAGATGTCTACGGTTGACAATGTTCCCTGTCCATCAGGTGGATTGCGAGTTCGTTTACGTGGCTTGCATAATCGTTTGCTACTGTTTTATAATAAAAACTAGCTGAGCCACGCGGTTTCACCGCGTTTTCATTTCAATATTTGGATGACCGAGCTTTGCTCGGTGTTTTAACTATGCATGCTCTTCGTACCATCTATTGGCGAGTAGGAAATACTATTTTACAACATTATTTGTAAAATAGTTTTCACTACTCGCCAATAGATGGCAGACCTCTATTCAATGAAAACCTAGCTGGATCGATTTATCGCTCCCGAATCCCCCTAAATACAAAATTTCAAGAAAATTCTTGAAGCCGTTTCTGAGATCGTTGAGAAATATATATATACACACAAGAATAGCTCGTTTAAAGATATTAGATTTAAAGAACCGTAGCGTAATGTTATATAGCCTTTCTCGTGAATGTGTCTATCATATACAAAAATATTTTTTCCATCCCGTAGTTCCAGATCGTTGAAACAAACAAACAAACTCTTCAGCTTTATATTATTAGTATAGATTTGTTGTTGATATCGTTAATTTTATTGATGCAATATCATGTCCACTTAGGACATGATATTGCATCACATAATTAAGTTGACTAAGCCTGAGAATTGCGCACTGTTCACTACATAAACAGAATACAGCAGATTGTCTATCTAAATTTGCATTTCGGAGGTGACAGTGGAAAGCTTGAGAGAAATCGATCGTGAAAGCGTCGAAATGTGTGAGAACACTTTGAACTTGGCGCAACAGTCTAGTGTTACACAATCCTAAACGTAGATCCGATACGTAATCGTTTAGCAGAAATACGAAGCGATATGGTGAATTATAAGTACCTTGGACTTCAAAAGGAGAAGGTATTCAATTCGACTGTTTTTTTATGTTTGTGTTCTCAGAGCATTCGACTGGGCGGACCGATTTTGAAGATTCTTTTTTATTTGAAAGTTGTGGCCCATGAAATCCCATTTTAATTTGGTCCAGTTCTGACAATGGTATCCATGAGAAAACCATATATAAGTCTTAAATTTACATTAAGTATGTGCGCGGCAAATGGACGAATAACACAATATCATGCCAATTGATTTCGATGATTCTTTTTTATTGGAAAGGATGTACTTCAAAGTTAGTCGAAGAGACGACATATGCAATTGTGATAAAATTGTTATTAATGTTGACTTTAGCAATAAAATCATAAATCAAATAAATTATATGTGAAAATGTCATATTTGTCATTAATTTTCCGGCTTTCGAATCCTGTATCACAGCGCGCTTGCATTAAAAATATGTCAATAAAAAATAGTAAATACTACATCGTGACTTTCATTGTCCGTAAAAGTTATTGTATTGGGGTTGATTTATGGCATGGTATGGGGTATTCACGACCCGTGTGCCCGTGCGGTACCATGCCGGACTGATCAGCAAAGTGTCCCGGATTCATATTCCGGTCAGTCGGAAATCATTCATTAAATAATTATCGCTTAAATATTATTAATAACATTATAATCATTAACAATTATTCCTGATATTTGACATTTGAATTTGAAACACGTTTTGTAAACTTGTATACAAGCAAATAAATAAGTATACATATGCTACTTTAACCATCAAGTTAGTGAGAGCTTCAAAATGTGCAATTCACTGTTTCACTTATTTATTCTCCCAAACTGCAACATCTGCATCATGTACTTGGATCTGTTTCCATGAATATGGTCATCACGTCACATTTGACGTCAATTAACAGTTGCAGAGATTAATTTACATTTATATTTTAATGTTTAGCAGCCCTTCACAAAATATTAGCGTCCAAGTGCAATAGCAGAAAAATCAATCTTCGAATCTATAAGACAATTATTCGACCGAATCTTGTTACATGAATGCAAAGCGTGGACGTAGAATTAGATGGAGAAGAACAAGCTCTTAGTGACAAAAACAAAAATATTCAGGAAAATTCAAGACTACAAGGAACTACAAGACGAGAAAATGGTTCCTGGCGGGTAAGAAAGAATGTGGAGTTGGAACACCTAATTGGCGAACTCAATATCATAGGCGACAGGAAGTCTGCCATACTTCGCTCGCTAGGCCATGTAGAAAGACTGGGAGAGGATCATGCGGCCAAAAGAGTATACCTTGGACAACCAGCAGGACGACGTCCTATTGTAAGGCCCAAATATCGGTCGATCGACGGAGTTCAAAAAGTCTTGCGCGATATGAGAAAGGCAGATTTGCGCTCTGTTGCGCAGGATATAGATCAGTGGCGTAAACTAGTAAGCTATTTGCTTCCCGCTTCCTACTCGATATCGCCAAAGAGTGGAACTCTCTGCCAGTGTCTGTATTTCCCGAGAGCTATAACTTGGAACTGTTCAAATCAAGCGTGAATAGGCATCCTCTGGGCAGGCGTGCTACTTCTTAGCCCGCATCAACTTTCCATCAGGTGAGATGACGGAAACGGAAGTCTATCAAAGTTAAAAAAAAGACTCACTTGGCCCCACTGGCTCAGCGACCCGAGGTTCCCTATCCCTACTAATATTATAAATGTGAATGTAAGTTAGTTTGTTATGCTTTCACGGCAAAATTACTCAACTGATTATCATGAAACTTTGTACATATACTCTTAGAGGTATTAGAAAGGACATAGGATAAGTTTTATTAAAAAATATATATGTAGTAGTTTTTAAATACTGAATCACAGTGATTCAGTTCTATTGGAATGTTTGATAATAATTTAAGGGCGTCAATGCGAGCGAAGCCGCGGGTAAAAGCTAGAGTTTTAATAAATAATGTCTTTACAGACGGTTAAATCTGCAGCTGTGGAAACAGGTCTTCAGCCTTAAGAAATGCAAGTAGACAAAATATGCAAATAGATGCACGGCTGTTATATCACAATTTCGCGTCCCGTCGAGACAATTTCGCGTTTCGTTGACACAGTTCCCGGAACGCTTAATATTCCGTTTGGTTGCAATTCAAATCGCGATGCTGTGTAGTTTTGGTTTGGTTTATATTCTAAACTAAAAGTTTAAATCTAAAGTCCTTAACGCGAAATCCGCTGAAAAGCAAACATATTTGGATGTCCTCCAAATTCCATGCTACACCCGTCTTTTGTTACCATCAGAAATTTCTCATCTTTTGGTAATCTGAAATTGAGCCCTAGCTTTTACATATGGGCGACTTAACTCCTGTCAAATTTGACTCTCAACAATTACAGTTGTAAGTTTTTCTGAGAGAAACTGAAGTTTTAATAAAAAAAAAGCTCAAAAAATACTTTAGTGAGAATATTAACTAAAAAGTAAAAAATATATGTATTACAGTGTAAAAAAAACGTGGGATGCTTCTTAAGGAATTGATTGACACCATGCACCCCACGCTTTTTACATTTACATTGCATTACATTACAATTGTTTACATTACATTTTTTCTACGTATAAGATTTTTTTTTTTACAAAATCGTATTTTTTCGTTATTTAAACTATTATTTATTTCCTATTTTAGTTGGATTTTTTATAATAACGTGTTTTTAAGTTTGTAACTATTATTTATTTTAAATGTTTAGTAATTTTTTTCATAAAAAAGTCTTATTCAGTTTTTTTTTTAATTTCTTATTATTGCGTTGCCATTGTCAAGTATACAAAGTTTCAAATTAACCCGACGTTTCAAAGTCATACAAAATCTCGTTCAAAGATTTCGTGACAAACATACGACCGAAACTAATAAAAGCGTGTTAAAAGTATTAGGAATGTTACCTATCAATCTATGTATCTACATAAGGAAGTTATATAAAGCTAAAGCGTTTATTTGTTTGTTTGTTTGAATGCGCTAATCTCAGGATCTACTGGACCGATTTGAAAAAATCGTTTAGTGGAAGATAGTCCATTTATCGAGGAAGGCTA
>DWOP01000250.1:0-10145 GCA_018251135.1 Cephise aelius
GACTGTATATTGAACATTTTAAGTAAAATTTAGCTGATGTCATTTAAAGACAGGTTGGGTCAGCGGTAGTGTCACCTCAAGTAATGAGTTACATCTATTTTTTATTGATATTACTGACGACGTCTTAAAAAATGTCAATCATCAGAAAAATAAAAAGTATTTTTTATGGACAGTACTAAAATGATTCCCAAAAAGATTTTGACGAATAAAATAGGTAAATATTTCGGAATTACACAAAACCGAAAGAATAAATTGGACACAGGTTCAGTAATACACCAAAAAACACCTTATCATTGGATTTTTATTTTTCTATATAATGGACTAAAAAATTGAATACTAATCAAGGAATATAGCCTAAAAATATTTAAATTGAATAACTTTTTTTCGTACAGAATGTTATTTTTTGTAAGAAAGTATTTTTTGGTTGTCTGTTAATTTTTAATTGTTGAACTTTGACACATAATTTAATTTTAAGGCAGTACGAAGTTCGTGCGTGTTAGCTAGTAACTAAGAAACAAATCTTTCATGATATATGTACCTACCTATATTTAGAATGCACGCATCATTAAATTTGTCTTAGTTTCCATACAATTTCGTAGACATATAATGTATTGTAAACATACACATATATAGGACTTTTATGTTCACAAAGTTAAGGTAAAGAAACAAAAAAATCATATGTAGTAGGTATAGTAGGTATACTGTACCTAGTTAGGCCCTTTGCTAATATATTACGGAATATAAACACTGTGACGTAAAAAGCAGTAATTATATCGCTGTGGCAACTGCGTAACAGGCTGTTAATAAAATCTGTGTAACGAATCGCCGCCAAGGCGCAGTAGGACACGGTTTCAATTCTTGTACTGGTACTAAAATTTGCGAACTAAAGCAAACCGTTATATTGTTTTTAATCATTTGGTTACACGTATTTTTAAAACCATCTGAGCTAATGAGATTGATTATCTTAGTATAATTATATGTACCTATAGAAAAGAAGGTAATTCAAATAGTGGTATATATTTTCCACAAAATAGAAGATATCGGGAATCAAAGCCATTATCTGCTTTCAAAGTAGCTTTTTGATCTGATTAATAAAAGGTAAAGTTGAAATATTTTGCATCTCTCCATATTATGTTGTCTATAAAAATGGAAATACGTCTTCTAGAATATAATAATACCGGCACGAGAAAGTCAAAAAAATAAAATGCCATTGACTGGGATTTAAAAAAGACAACAGCACCATTGTGGTCTAAAATGGCGATTTAGTCTTACTCTAGAATTTTTGACTTTCGAGTTACGTTATATATTATGTGTTATAAATATAAATACTTTATATACATTAAATAAAAAAATATTTTACTGTATGTAATGTATGATTATATACCGTCAGTGGAAAGACAAAATAGGGACAAAAGCGCCATTGTAACTCCAGCATCTTCCCAGTGACGTATTATTTCGTTTTTCGAAGTTTTATTATGGGTCATGGTATTATGGGTCATATCACTGAGCTTCTGTTGTACAATGGTAGTTATATAAATTATCAAATGTGAATTAACGTTCATTTATTTCCTTTACAAAGTAAAAGTAAAAGTATTCCATTAACTATAACTAAATGGAAAATTACATTACAAGACTTAACTCACTATACTTAAAACATATTTTTTTTACATAATTACGTTATTTTTTGTCCTATGTTTTGTATTATGGTAGTTTAATTCATACATGCAGACGGATGCATTTCACACTGTGACGGATAGATGTATAATGCGAGTATAATATAATAGAAACATCCGATTACCACTACGTTTACTCACCATATTACTGTTGTGACTATTATACTTACGCATTCAATAGTTATCCTATGCATTCCTACACATATGAAAGGTATGTTCTGGGAAAACTATAACCATTATATTACATTTTTTATCTGCACTACAATACGTAATGTCCTACGATAGTATTCAAGATTCAAGAATAAGTTCATTCAAGATTCAAGAATTAGTTGTTCAGTTGTTCGGGTGGAACCACGAAACTCAGTTGAGCTTTGTGGTTCTACCTGCGGTTTAATTCAAAGAGATGGAGCGTAATGTTGCATAGTTTAGCCTTCTTCCTGAATCATAGCCACATTACATATATAAATATATATTTACAAAAATACCTTTTAAATCCGACCAGTAGTTTCAGTGATTAGCGTGTTCAAACATACAAACTCTTTAACTTTATTATATTAGTATAGATAAGTTCTTTTTTTTTAATTTATTGAATCACAAGTACAAAACCAACAATATACATATTATCCGCCAAATTAAGAAGTAATAATTAGTTTAAAAACATTCAGAAACTTGTGGATATTTATGAATTATTATAATTTTTATGAATAACAGTGAAATAAGTTACTACATGGAGTTATGTCTGTCCTCTGGAGGGGTATCTCTATCTATCTATCTATTGCTATTAATCTTTTTCTAAGTGTGATTTATGTTATAAAATTATCCCTTGTTTATCGTTTACCATTACGAACTAATCGAAATGCTTATTATTTATAGCATTTTATAATGCTATAAAAGTACACTTGACCAACTAACGTACATCACGTGAACTAGGTTCCTGTCTGTATCTCTACATCTTTAATTAACATGGAATTCTGTGACCCCAAAATCGGAACTACACAATGCGGCAATTTATCTGTAAAATAATCGAGCAAAGTCTACAAATTGTATTATACTTATTTATTGCAAAAATGTGGCACAATTAATGCTTTAGTCTTGATAAATGAGATAGTGTCGCCAAGAAGCAATGCGAGATTAGAAGAGTATTGGAAACTACTATAGTTGATATCGTAGATATTACGGGTTTTTATTAAATATTCAGTAAAAAATTTTAACATTATCGATATTCGACAGTAATTCATATAAACTTATTTCAAATACAAACAATAATGTTTGTATTTGAAACTCGTATTTTAATAAAAAATAAAGCACTCTATAACTACTGTATATATGGTATATATACTTTGTATATATTTTTATGTCGAATGCGTAACTTGGAAATACTTTTATGTGATTGAAATTGATAATTGAACCATTATGAACATGAGAATGACATATTCTATTAAATACGATGTATTTGTATTACACATGACTCATAAATTTTAGCTCCTTGTTCGCTTTCCCCATATAAACATTAACTATGCGAAATTTCATACTCCTCCGTGCGCGCAATGCTTAAAAGTGTGTTCAAAATTTTCTTTTCACGTATTAATATGTAGATAATTATGTAGTTTAGAATGAAATTCGTTTTATTATTAGATTTTATTATTGGCTATGTTATTTTTATGACATTACTTACATGGAGCTATGAAAGAGCATTTTTGAATTAATATAATATCCACTGTTGTAAGGCAACACAGTAAGTAGGTAAAGGCAGGCAAAGTAAATATGTATGATATGTGCGAAAACCTACTAAATCTTTATATTTTTCCATAACAATATAAAAATAAAATATAAATCCTAATTCTATATTGAATAAGGTCGTTAAAATCGTCTTTTCTTTTCTTGAATAATTTATTTCAAATCGTTATGTGATTAAGAGTTAATGTTTAGGTTTTCCTTTCTGAAAATACTGGGCACCAACCAGGCTGCGCCGATGATTTTACCCGCGATACCTGCTCCGCTTCTAGACGACAATGCGACTGTTTTAATTGGCGGTCTTACATAGACATGTTTGCATCCAACCATCGACTCGAGAAGCTGTTTGTTTTCGAAAACGGGCTATCATGCACGCGCAGGTGCGCCACGAAACGCGTGATTGGCAAGTAAATTTTCAGTTGTCACATTGATTTATTTAAGGCTCGATGTATGCATAGCTGCCGTACATTGAGTTATTGATCTATTGCTATGCACGGAACTGTGAGTATGTAACCGAGCATTATTAACCATCTGTAAAATAAAATGTTAAAAAAAATCTAATGTGGGAATATCCACGAACCAGAGGTCTCAAATATGTATAAAGCCCTTGTTGTTTTGAATGAATATCTGTGTCGAAATGATAGATTTCGTTTTATGCTTAAGGTATATATTGCTTCGACTACTAAACTCGGATACATATAGTATATATGTAAAACTTGTTTATGAACTTTTAAAACTTCCTTTTATGATGTACTTAACTACTATTTTTTATATTAATCGTAGACTACAGACTACAGACATATATTGGCGCAAAATTAGAGTACCAGTGTATACTAGACCGCTGGCACGTCACTCAATAGGCCCGCGGCCCGCTTCGTTCACCTCTGGCATTTTGCTGAAGATGACCGCTTCGCACAGCTTTTGATATTTCTCATGTACTCACTTGTGTAATTTTATAGCATATAATGTGTTTCAACGATTAAAGTAGTAAATATACAACTCTACAAACAATTTTCTACTCATAATTAAGGTCTATATTAAGACACGTCTATTCTGTATCATGGATACTAATTAGATAATAATGAGATCTCTCTATCTAATGTTTGTTTGTAAGAAAGAAAGCTTTAACAGTAAATTACAGTGCTAAATTATAAGGCACCATAAACCACACGAGTCAATTATCTAGATATTTAAATTAAAGAACAAAGTATCTATTGACTTACACTTTATGCATCTTAACTTAAATTACTTAACTTAAGTAAGTGAATAAATTAATTAAAAAAAAAACAATGATGTCTTTTTATCTGCATAATACTTGCAAATTTTCATATAAGACGTTATAGTTACGATTGAGGTTCATAGCCAGTATTTAATAAGGACGCGTAGGTACTTTGGTCGTGATACACTGCGCCGATTACTAACACTTCGCATCTGCGGT
This sequence comes from Cephise aelius, assembly GCA_018251135.1. Lineage (NCBI taxonomy): Eukaryota > Metazoa > Arthropoda > Insecta > Lepidoptera > Hesperiidae > Cephise > Cephise aelius. The sequence goes on from DWOP01000250.1 coordinate 4,846, forward strand.
GTGTTAAATTCTGACATAAAATATGGCTCAGTATATTGAATGTATCTGTTTGCTCGAGTTCCCACGCGGCTAGCGGGTTGCTGCCGTTCGCATGTAATACTTAGTTGTTCCGATACATATTGAGAGGTACTTGTCACGTGCGTGAATACACTCTTGTATCAACACACCATCGAATCGTAGACAAATATTGTCGTTTGCCGCTTAGCACGGTAGTAAATTTATATTTGTATGTCCACAACAGATAAATAAAATCCGGTTAGGTCGGTATGTATAGATCGCGCTGAATCTTAACCATTATTAACAACTAAATCTTTAGAATTAGTGTAACCAACATTTAGTAAAGTGAGTGAAAGAATGTAGTGAAAGTACTACATAACAAAAACACGTGAACATTGTATCTTCGCCGTAACAGAAAATAAGAATAGTTAATGAAGTTATTCTTAGCGATAAGCGGTTTGTAAAGTTAAAATAACAATTAAATTACTTATTAATCTACTTTAGGCTACATTTTAATTGTAATTGACTTGTTGTCAACAGCAATTCAAGTTAAAGAAAATAAAATTACGTAAACAATATATTCGGTAGTTTGAAGTGTAAATATACATAAATCATGTTGTCAACTTTCATAATATATATTATTATAATTTTTCATATTATGTAAATGAAATATAGTACTTTGATAGATTTCTTCATGAACTTATTTTAACGACAGAACATGAGCTATTATTAAGTCATTGGTATGTGGCAGAGTCTGTATGCACACGTCATCCAGTCAGGTTTATATCTATATTATTCTGTGATGACCGATTTGTCCTGTTTAAAGAATCTTAGTGTCTATAACTATCTATGACTAACGATATAAAAGCTTTAATCAATTGGCAATGGTAAGAGTTGAGAATATATGTATTCACGATTACTACTTTATGGTCTTTAATTCTAAGAACGTAAGTAATTAAAAAACAATAAATTGAAGACTATCTACGTAGAGTTTACGTTGAATAATGCTTTTAAGATATGATTTGCCCGATAACGTCAATCATGATTTCGTTTCGAAATAAGCCAAGATTGTCCTACATCGCAGGTGCACTTACAAAAAAGAGAAACTGCGGTATTGCGGTGTTCGAAAGAAAATCTTATTATCGACATAAGGGGCGATATTCGAGACGGCCGTCTGCTCCAGTTACAGAAAACGCTCCCTCCGATTTGGATCCGGTTTGCTCTTGTTTCGTGCGAACCACCTACCTTCACTCTCTTATGGTGTTTAATCACTGTTATTCACAGCATGTTCTCATTCATACGTAACAAAATGACAAAGTTAAATCAGATATGAAATAAATATGAAGAAATTTTTCAAAAGCTTGTTTTATTATTTTACTCGAGATCTGGCCTTTATAAATACAGATTCTGGTCAATAATAAATATGAAAGATATGTGTAATTAATTGCTTATTTATTAGCATAAATATGCTTAAAATAAATATTACTACAGTACATATTAATTATGTTCATTGTAAAAAGTTGATGTTAGAGAAAAAAAAATAACTCTTAAACCGTTTTTTTTAATTATTATTTTGTATCTATAAATATTTAATCATTCCTATAAAAGAGCAATACTATATGAAACTTTATAGGTTACACCAAGGACGTGAAACTTTCAACTTAATAATAATATTGCAAAGTACGGCTTCTTAAGGTTCGGTAGCACTTCCGTATTCAAAACTGAAATAATTAAAAAACTATTTAAGATAATAAAAAACGTATCGCACTTTTGCGGCGTCGGTTTCATTTATATTAAAAAAACAGTTTAAGTGTATTCGAAACTTAAAAGCTCGGTGGCAAATAAATATTAATTAAAAATCTTATCGTGCCAATACCAAAGAACAGGTTTTCATAGCTAGCTTAACACGAATCTCTTTATATTCACTTGGCTAGTCAATTAGAGTCAATGCACAATACAAAATCACAGACAATTTGATGCTTTGATAAATGATTATATGTTTGTATTATATTTATGTTGATGACTGGTCGAATGCAAACAAAAGCTTATTGTGATGCTTAGACATGAGTGTAGACATCTGAGTGTATTATAAAGATCAACTAATTGCATAAAAGTGATTATCTGATTAAGTTAAGCAGGTTCAAAGCAAAGACAAATTGGCATCGAGTTTTGTGACAGGTGTTGGTTAGTTCGAACTTTGAATAAATGAATAAAAAGCGGAATACGTACATAGAGATAAAGATAATTGACATTTGAGTGAAATTTCACTTTCTCGCATTAAAAATTATATCTTTATCGATGTATTGTGTAATATAATAGCTAAGCCGTGTCTTGTACAGCAGTTGAAGTACCTACTATAATAAATCAATTGGATCTTCTGATCAATAAAGCAATGCTAAAAGCTATAGTAACATTGCCAACGTAATTTGTTATTCAGGAAGTAAAATTTTGCATTAATACACTGTATGCAACTAGCACAATTTATACTTGCATTTCTGCTTACATATTATTTGTAGGTAACAAGCTTGTCATGCAATTAGATACGTGTGATATCTCGCGCTGAGCCATTAGAGGCTATATTTACTAAATAATATGATTTACAGGCTTGCGACTGACTAGTTATTGTAGTTGTAAAAATTAACTTGATTGAAAACGATTTGATTACAACTGCCACGACTCCTCACATTAAACACATTTGCAGTCTACTTTGTTTACGACACAATTTGACTATTTTTCAGAACTTTTGCTTCAAAAAAGTTATAGTTTACTGAATTATCTTTTCTAACTCTACAGTCAAAGTTTAGACTTAATATTATTATTCCACAAATATATTTTGTCATATATCTGTGTGTATTGAAATAGGAAATCAATTTAAGAAACTTATGTATGAAACCTAGTATAGGTATATAATAATTCAACTTATGTAAATACAAATTGATACTAAATATTAATGTCGATAGGTAGATATTAACTGAAACCCACTAACATAAAGCGTAACTAAATACAAAACGGTTAATGTTATTTTGTATAAAGCGATATATTATAATTCATGCGCCCATAAAAGTAATCTAATGCAGTACTTTTGCGATAGAAACAATTTTAGCTAATAATTTTAAAGTCGTGATCTCACACCATCAGCTTATTTCGCCATTAACAGTGTCCTTATTTATAGGTATTATCTCGTCTATCGGTTATATTTCGTAACGTTGCAGTTTAGCATCATTTGCATATTCCGTGATGGTGTCGATGCAGTCGCGAAAGGACTCGAGGAGTGTGCCGGCCTGATCGAGACCTACCATACTCGGATCACAGTTGCGTACTACATAATATTACACTAAGAATTTTAATCTTATAGATTATTTTTTATTTATGGTACTGGTTAAAGGCAAATTTCTCTTGATTTTAATAGTTACTAGTACAATGTACATCAGCAATTAATCTTAACTCCACTGAAATACTTACTATCCTAGTGTTGCGAATAAAGTACCTAGATGTAGGTGTACCTGGAGTTGCGGACGATATATAATTATATATATGTCCGCAACTCTATATACCTACATTTATATATATTAGCCCACCGTAAATCTATATTGAGAACAAAAACAAAACATAGAAATATAGAGTTATTTAATTCCTTGACTACTTTAAAAATATTTTTTAAATTTAATTTCGGAATCGATATTGTTAAAAACGTGTCTCAGTATCTGAACTACGTGTTACGCGGCAATACTGAATGCCTATAATGATAGCCATGATTACAGATAGTGGGATGATCCAGATTCATGTCGAATCCTTTCACTGAATGTAGCCTTGAGCGAACTGCGAACAGGCGACCGCTGGCCATTACCGATGCACCGTTGTTAATGTCCCAGCAACGATTAACATAGATCGGTACTAAAAGATAAATTGCTCGAGCCACCAGCGTCTTGTAATCTAATTGTGCTTAGTATTTTGAGTACAAACACTTAAACCGTACATTAGTCAGATGACACATAAAATTTTCGATTACTAAGTTGAACTCAGATCAGTAATAAAAACGAGTTTTAATTATGGCTATATTATTTAATAATAACATAAACCTTACAATAGAGAGATACATTTTCTGTCGTGCATTGAGCGCCGCACAAAAAATATAAAAGCAGGTAGTTATTCTACTGAGCAGCTCTACAATACATTAGACTTCAACGAGCAATCAGGAAATAATTACGTTCGTTGTGCTTCCAATATCAACGTAGGTACCTACTGGCAGTGGAAAATCACAACATCACAATGATCCTTCGTTTAATATATATAATTTAATAGGGGCGTATTCCCCATCCGAATTACCCACCTGATGACGGATCGCCGGACCGGCCCGTAACGATTCACAGCTCTCAAATCCGGTAAATGTGAATCGCTTGTTTGCAATTTAAATCAATAAACATGATCATTATTTTTATCGTTGACGGCGATTTTTAATTGGACGGTGGTCCGAGTTTCTTGCCCGATAGCATGCACTTGATGTGGGTTAAGCCCGAACCTTGAGTACTGCATCTTTTGTTTAATTTTTAAAACATTATAAACATTATTTTTCAAATATATCTCTGAACTATTCATTTGAATGAAAAAAAATATAATGTCTAATATTCAACCAATTTTATTTATGAATTTTAATGCCTAATTTTTGCTCCAGAAATTGTGTATGAAATTTATGTTAACAGATAACAGCTACGAATAAAAAAAGCAAATTAGTCACATAAGAAAGGTAGCTAAGTGATATATTCAAGGAAATATTACAAAGCGGCACTTTGTTGTGTTCTTGTAACGAATCTATCAATATCCACTTATATTAAAGCAACAGACTGGTTCACTGCAGACATCCAAAATATATTACGAATAAAATTTCGGTAGCAAACCGGAATTGAATTTAAAATGAAGGGTTCGTCGTTTTGAGCCTGTATTATGAAGGTAATTACGACAAGCTTTAAGTGAAAACATTTTAATTTTAAACTTTCTTTAAGTGCTCCATATATTGACATTTAATTTTAAATGTGTAGTCATTATAGATGCACAATACATTTTCGTATAAAAACATTTTTACCACTATTAGTATAATCTAGTATCGTAAAAAGAAACTAGTCTGTTGATGTAAACACGTTGTCTAACAGAATCTCTCTATATAAGAAGCCATTTTACCTAAAACGGAACGTAAACAGAGCCTCAGAATGAGTGGGGTGTAGGCTTTAGTCTGCCACGCTTGCCAAGTGTGGTTTGGGATCTAGGCCTTGGTCGACTAATGGCCAAGTGCGGTGCGGTAGACTTCA
>DWOP01000251.1:0-10141 GCA_018251135.1 Cephise aelius
CTGTGAAAAGATATCTAATAATTTATATTCTTAATTAATAATTATGTTTTATTTAGTAATTATTAGTTTCTGCTCTCAAAAGCCCCGACAACATAACATGCGACTCTTTTATTTTTTTAAGCAGGAATTTGAAAAATCTAAAGCAAATCTAAAGTAATTTTGAAGTAAAACTTACTTTTGCTAGATTTTACTTTGAAATAATTTAAGTATGCATTTTGAAAGTTCTATAAATATGTGCATGCAAGTAATAAATACATTCAACGTCAAATAAATAAATTTTCGTACATCCCAAACTGCTTGAAATATTGCAAAAGGAATTATATTACAACTTAACAAGCATTAAAATAACTAGAAATCTATCTTCAAGAATTTCTCTCAGGAAGCAAATTACACTTACATACATACAACATTATGCGTTTTGTTTCAAGTGGAATAGCGTTGAAGTAAATGGACTACGTTAATTAATTACAAAAATAATTGAAACATTTAAAATAACGTTCTCTTTAATTGTCTGAAATAAAAATGAAGTATCAACGTTCGTTTTTATTTCATTAACAACGCCAGATAAGATAAGAAATCAACATCAACATTCGTTAACAGGCATTCGTATTATTTACTGCTCATTAATTTCCATTCTTACTGCAGCGTGTCCGACTACGAACGGAAACGGCTGATTCCGTACAATAAAAACAAAAACAAACATCATTCTGAGAGTAGAGCTGCATTCTCTTGTGCCTACATTGGAACATAATCCTTTAAGATTTTTATATAATTATATGCAAGCCAGACGTCGAGACCAACAAACATTTATTATAAACGGATCTCGGTCTCAAGACAAATGTTGCAGCTTGCGCATAAGCGTTTACGACTTCTATTGTGTCTCGACATAAATAGGAGGGATTAAGACATTTTCGCGTTTAACAGGACAGTCGGTATTAATAAATAAATAAGGCTCTTAACACACATACTCCCACATTAGATTCAGTGCCGTAGACACTATGAACACTTACAAAAATGAGGACCTATATACCTAGAAAAGAAATGTAAATTTATAATTTAGATAACCTAGCATTGCCATGTAAATCTCTGTGCCATTGCTATGCTGCTGTCTTATATTTTGATAATGAAAATTAAGAACGAAGGACCTGTAGCATTAAAGGAACAAATGAACACGAAGTTCATTTGGTCGTAATTCTTGCTAGTAGATATATGTGATCAACTCCATACTGGATTTAAATTCTGATAACAATATTAACTCGGATGTAAGAGTCTTTACCAGAGAAACACACTACCCCGTTCAAAGATGATACGCACCGCTAAATTTCCATTTTAGGGCAAAAATAGGTGAGGGTGTGGCGAAAGGGAACCTAAAAGTACTCTATGTTTTTTATACAATGTTATGAATATAACAGAACACTAAAATCCACTTGGTGTTAGTGGTGGTGATGGGAGTGGTCATTCATGGTGATTTATAACTAAATTCAATCAGAGCAGGAGATCATTCTGAAGTTAAATGGATATGAGTTACACTGTTGACAAAGTAAGATTAACGTATATTTACGGATAGGTATATGTGCCTAAACTCATCTTTCAACCTATTAAAAAAATGCTATTGGCAGAAAACAATAGATTTAACAGTAGTGGCTCAAGCTACAACAAGCACAATCTTTAATCAAATGATCGATGACAATTCACAGCTCGTTAACAACCATACATTGAAAGACTCGTCAAGTGTTCATTCTTCCGTGAAATATTTTGATAACCTTTGACATTGCAACAATAAGTGATGAAACCGCAAGTGAAGGAACTGGTCCGCGAGCAATATTTCACGAGGGATTCCAGATAAGAAATCACAAAAAGCAGTGTCACAACGTGAACTCTGTGCGGAAAGTTTTGCAAGTATCAAGATAGGTTACTACATTGTTTGATGCCACGGATCGGTATTCCTTTCCTTTAATGAAAGGTGAAGGACGGTGGGAGACGGAATGTGGGATATCTGAGAAACGGCGCTGAGTTTATTATGCAAATCGATCTTCTGCTATGCCGAAGACTTGATAACTTGACAAAGATAACTTCAATTCGTTGTTCGACAGCTATATTTATTTGTCGTAAGCGTGTCTAGGCTCACGTTAGCTTATCTGAATCGAAGAATTTAATAAAAATATTTGTAGGTTCTCCTTTATGATTTCATTCCATTGATAAGTAAGTTGAAAAGAGAAAAAGTTTTACATGCCATCATTGATATTCTAATAAGTGGTTTTCCGCTTATAAATCGTTTTCATTAGCTGGCAGGCGTGGGACAGGGAGTACAACAAATAATTTGCATAGCAAGTAAAGTAGGTCACTTCTCAAAACCTAGTTGTAGCTAATGCCGACATTATGCTGTAACCGAGCCCGCGGCGACCACGGACGGTAAAAAGAGAAACCTTCAAGTCTTCGCTACCGTTTTCTAGAAAATTGCATTTCCTTGGTGAAAGCACTAATGATGGGGCGCAGGATTCATGCCTATTTAAGGGCGGTATTGCACGTGTGGAAGTTCGCACGGATTGAAGATTATTTCTCGTAAATTGTTTTACGTGTCAAATTAGTGTCTACACATAGCTATCGCATTAACGCTTTTCTTTGATGTTAACATTAAAATTTTGATTAAATTATTTTTTCTCCACCATACTATTTTAGTTTTATTAGTTTTAGGAGATATTGTGTTTTGTTTATATGTCTTTGGACAACCCACACACTGCCATCTGATACCAAATTAGGCAGAGCCTGTAGTATGGTGACCAGACAACTGGTAAAAATACATATATATTTCTAAGTACATACATAACTAGATAAATTTACAGCCAGATATGGAACCAATACTAATGTTCATCACACAAATATTTGTCCTGAGTGGGAATTGAACACACAACCTCCGGCACAATAGCCAGAATCACTAACCAAGAGGCCAGTCTTGTAATTAACAAATTTTCAAAGTATATAATTAATTTTAAGAGTAACTCTATTCAATTTGTTTTAAAGAAAAAAATCATTCGTTTATGTTAGATGTTAAAACTACACACTACACATTAACATTAGATATTTCAAACTGTTATTAATAAGTGTAATCTCACACATATTTCTTGAAAGTATAGATTAGTAAGTAATGGTTTACCTATCCGATCCGATGCTGAACACACAAGTTAAAAGCCTTATAATTATTATCCGGGTATCGCCACTCTTTGCCGTAATGGATCCAATTAGTCGAGAGATTATGAGCGCGTGTGAAACGCGTATCTTAATTAGTCCGATATATGTACGTGTCGGATGGAAGATATAACGGTGGACGGATTTGAAGTGATTTTCACGTTAAATTAATAAATTTGTGGTCTAAACACATTCGAAAAACATTCGAAAAATGTTCAAAATGATAGTTTCGTTTGTAATTAAGTTTGGTAAAATCTGTAAAAATCTTAATACGATATAATTGATGCAATATCGCGTCTGGAGTAAAGATGCTTAGAAACATTCAGATCAGTTTTAAATGATTGACACATTATATAGCCAACTATAACTACGATACTATACTATAAGTATAGATTATACAGCGGCCCGCTCTGGCTTCACAGGGCACAAAATAGGTACTAAGAGATATAGATATATATATTAGATATAAATAGACATAGACATATAATATTTAGTGAATTATGCTGCAGCACGCATTCTAGTTTCGATTTGTTTTTTTATCAATTTGTTCTGTCATTGTTATTACTCTTAGTATTTCTACATTCTTCTGCCACTGTTATTATCATTAGTTTTTGTTTGTTTTCATTTTCTTGTGTATGTCATGTTGTTGTGCTATATTATAATTCTATAAATAAATGTATTCTTTCCCTCATTCTTTGTATTTCGTCTGTTAAAACTCAGTTCAAAAATCCTTTAGAAATTTTACAATTTCTAACGGTTTTTTTATGATTTAAAATTGAGTTCTCGTTGTTTAAAATGGGCGACTCAATTCTGGTTGAGTTATTATAAGCTTTATTAAGCCCTTAAGATTTCTATTAGGAACCGTCAGAGTGCTGAAATCTGTTATTTTTCCGCCTGGCTCTCAGAACCAAACCAATGATGAGTTTGTGGCTGGAGAGAGAGAATTAGTCCTGTTAGTAGGTGTTAGTAATAAAAATAAAGTTATAAAGTTAGAAAAGGACCGTAAATGAGTCGCATCCAGCGTACAAAACGGCGGCCCAAGAAACTACAACTCATTGTAGCGATAAGCGTACAGAGTACATGTAACCTTTACGCCGTGAATGTGATCTAACTGATATTCTTGTTCGAAAATTCTCACCAGATGGAGCTTTTATTGCGGCTGATAAAGTAAACGTTTCAATTACAGCTCCCGGGTCCATTAGCGGTTGGATATTATTAATGCGGCGTCATTCGCGAATGCTTTCTTAAAGATGCGACTTGCGGCTTGCGGCTCAGGTGTGCGTCATGCGATATTAAGTCAACACATTTTATAGTCTCACAATGTTTTTAGTTTTTATGATTAATAGTATCAGGCGTTAGTTTGCTGTTAGTTTAGGTTGAAATTACTTCGCAGCAATCCGCGACCAATAGGTATGTTGATGGATATACCATCAGTGTATATCATCAGAGTAAGTTGACTCTACGATGGTTACCCATGGCAAAGTCAACTTAACCTGACAATGCTCCGTTTTGGAGCAAAACACGTGTTGGTGGACCACCACCAATGTACATTGGTTACATACCAATGTACTTATTGAAGACATGTGCCTGTTCTTATGTTGTAGCTATGTGTATGTCCTTATCTGGGAAAGAGGGCGGTACATACAGCATGAATCAAAATATACACTATCAACATACCTATTGGTTGCAGATCGTTGCGAAGTAGTTTAAGTGTCATGATGCGATATTGCATCAATTGTCGATATCGATCGGATATCGTATAGTACAAGCGGCCTATAAAATGTATAACAATCGCAAAAGTCGAATTGCATCGCATTGCACCATTAGGACGTACATTCAATTTCTACATACAATCAACACAACAATATATACAACCTATATGAAGATATAAATTAAGTTAGGTTGTATATATTATATAGTTTGTGTGTGTGTATGTGTTAGTGTAGTTTGTTCTTACGGAAGGTGGTAGAAATCTTCGTGGTTCAATTACGATGTCATCATCGAAGCTCTTATTTCTACATTATGGCATAATGTCTCGTTGGAGTGATATAGATACACGGTTAGCTGTAACGTGCTCTCATTATCTTTCTTAAGATACACTTCACAAAAAGTACTAAACTAAGATTTGTGTGAAAGAAGTGCCGAAAAATTTTCGCCTGCTTAGTCAAAAGGGCGCTCATAGTCGATAAATTCGTTAAGTCTATTGTTTGAGATTCATTAAGTGTAAAAATTCATGAGATAAATAAATAAATAATCGCTTTAAAATTCATAGCCCCACTCTAGGATTCCCCTTATCGTGGGTGCCATGGACACACACAAAGACAATTACGCAAACACCCAGACTAAGAACAAAAACATAAATTTATCATTTAAAAGTTTGACTGGCCGGGAATCGAACTCGAGACCCTCTGCGTTAGGCATGTCAACTGCTTCGCCACGCGGGTCGTCGAAAGATAATTTCGATTTGTTCTTGTTTTAACCTAGAGATGTGTGACAATGGTATCGGCATAGAACCGAAACGAATTTAACTTCAACCCTTCTTCAACCCAACTTCAACCTTTAGAAATGGTATTTACCATTTCTATAAATAAGGAATAAGAGACTAGGGCCGCACGCCGCAATGCTCGAATTTCTCATTATTTGTGATCTGTATAAGAGAATAAATGTTAGTCACGACTGTTTGGTATAACAGTAAAATGGTAAACCACCTCCATAAAGTAGGTAAGTAATTACTGACTCGTTTCTTATACAGATATCCAGAGTAAGAGAGCCTTCACAAATAACTATGCATTAACAATGTCTAAGCTTTAGTGAATCTGTAAGTTGTTATATTACAAATTGATTTTTCATGGTATGGAAATAGCAAACCGTTTAATAGTTATCCTTTATTGTCCCACTGGTGGACATTAGTCTACCACGCTGGCCAAGTGCGGATTGGTAGACTTCACATTCCTCTGAGAACTTTTGTTTTATACGAAATTTTAGGCATATAGGTTTTCTCACGATGTTTTCCTTCACCGTTAAAGCTAGTGACAATTAATGTATAATAAACATATAGCTTAGAAAAATCAGAGTGCCTGGGGTTTGAACTATCACACTGTTTGTAGGCTATCACTGCTTCATCTTCGTAGTTCTTCACCATCCATCCTTTACTGTCCTACTCACATTGTTACTTTACCGTGTTTCAGAATAAAAAAGTTCTAGGCCTTAGTGTATCACGCTGGCCAAGTGCAAATTTGTAGACTATGTGGAGTCTACCAATCCGCTCTTTGACAGCGTAAACTTTAAGACCTTTTTTACGATTTATAAGATTCAACTCTTAGGCATGTGTTTCTTTATGATGTTTTCCATCACCGTTAAAGCAAGTGATTATTAACATACACATAATATAGGTACACAATTTGGAAAAACGAACAAAGGAATGAACGAACTTAGGATGAAAGAAATAAATCTTGTTTGATAGTACTTAAATAAAAAGTATAACTTTTAAAAAAGTGTGTGTATGTGTGTGTGTCTGCTCCGACGCACGATTAGATATTTACTCCTTAGCCAAACTTACTAACAAACTTTAATCAAATAGGGTAGACAAACAGCAAACATGATACATAATGTTGAAAACATGGCACCATCACACCTCCATCATCGCCACACCACCATCACCATCAATACCACAACACACACATACATACAACCGTATATAATATACAGAAACAGAGAAAAAGACAGAAATGTCGCTGCTTAGAGAGCACATAACGCTTTTTACTTACGTTACATTTTCTGCCAGATCCTTCTATTGAAAGCCGCGTAAGAAAACTTCGTTACAATAAATCGTCGTTCAATTCTTTATGGATTTCTTTATTTTATGAAATATTAGTACTATTACTTGGTCTTACGCCACTCGGGTAACAAGTCCTCGGATTTCTACTTCGGACGGGTCAGATCCTGGCAGATAGTATGATAAACATTTTTCATGCGATACCATCTCATTTATGTAAGCTACTGGTGGTACACGGATCCGGTTATAATGGCCTTTACTTCCTAATAGCGGCAATTACATTACTTAATAGACGCTGCGAAATGTTAGTGGGTATAAATTACGAGGCATGTCCATTATGCCGGATCTCTTTATGACACTCTTATTAACTTTTTGACTGTCGATTTATCGTATATTGTAGTTTTTATTTACAGCGTATTATGGGGAAAACAATATGATCTTAAGATTTCTTTCTTGTGCTTTTGATCTGATCTTGATTTTCTTGTAATTCACACTGCGTAGCGTGAGCACGGGCATTTTCTTGATTAGCTATTGTTTATTTAATGTAATTTTCGCCGAGATATTAATGTAAATTTATGTAATGACAATAAAGCTTCCACTAATCAATTAAGGGAAAAATAAGTAAGACACTTATTTTTCTTTGACAGTAATCGTATGATATTCATAATACTTATTCTAAATTCAAAACAATTTAAAAAGAATTACAAAATGCTCTAGGTATACCAAAATGTGTGAAGATACTAATGCTTAGCAGTGGGATGCAAATAGGATTGCAGCTAGTGTAACGAGAAAATTAATCGCCATAAATGTATTCGACGGAACAAGTCTAAGTTTAAATTACTGGCTAATCGTGACATGATTAAGATTTCGTTACTCTCTCGCATCTTAAACTAATGTTTATTTATAGTAAGTGGTTCCCCACGATCAGATCGACTGGACCGTGATTTAAGATTGGATCATTCGAACTGTTATGAAACAAAATACGCGAGCTTTTAGCACGTTTGCTTATTAAATGATTTTGATTATATATTACGTCAAAACAAAAATAAATAATAAGGAAAAGGACTAATTAGTAGAACTTGTAACGATACTACCACGAGTTGAACATTTCTATCTGTGTGGTACACGGTAAGCAGCACAGGCCACCCCCTGACTAGGTGGACTGATGACTTCAAAAAGACAGCGTGAAACCGAGGGCTGAAGTGGTGCCAATTAGAAGAGGCTTATGTCCAGTCATTGATATACGCATGATACATGATATGATAGGCACAAATAACTTGATTACTTTGGGAATAAACAATTTTCTTACACAAATATGATATAACAAGATTTAGGTAAATCAATAAGTCATCTACCAATGAATATCGTGTTGATAATTAGAAATCAACTTTACCATATGAACGCCGTATGAAATTCTCCATGTTTATTTTTTCTTTATAGTGTACTCAAGGGCAAACAACATCTAACTGTCCCTTCACTACAATATTAGACTACTGAAGCGGTGTCTAACCTCTAAAAACCGCTTGATGCCTCTTGTATTCAATAAATCCAATAAAGATGTGTACAAACACACAATACATGGCTGCAACCTCTCGTCAAAGTCCCAATGCTGGGTATCGTTGTCTTCCCACGACTGTGAACAGCCTGAAGCATACTCCACCACGCTCTTCCAATGTGGGTTGGTAGAGGAAGGTACGGGTTATAGGTTATAGGTGCCAACACGTGTCAGATGACTGCTAATGTCGTGTGACTGCTAATGTCGTGTGACTGCTGTCTTGCGATAACAACTCATGCCGAAGGCTTAACGTGCCTTCCGAAGCACGGGAGCGCACAGGAAATTTTACCACCAGATATTTTTTACCCAGGTATTGACCGCTCTCGAGGTCCTTTGATTAGTTACAATCTACCCAAGCCGCGGCGCTATACACACTACTCGTTAAATATCTCTAAATGTTGAATATCTACGTCTTCGAAAATAAATAAGAAAAAAAATACTTCAATTTATTCGACTACAATTTGAAACGCAAACAAAAAGCAAATATAATAAGTGTAACCAATGTTTGTCTTTCTATAATCTATATTAATATAAAAAGCTAAAGAGTTTGTTTGTTTGTTTCTTTGTTTGTTTGTTTGTTTGTTTGAACGCGCTAATCTTTAGAATTACTGGTTTGAAAAAAAAACATTGCATAAGATAGCCATATTCATGAAGAAGACTATATTATAACATAACGCAACAACTCTTTAACTTTCATGCTGTGATTACCTTTAATAGTGAGAGTAGTCAGACATTACCTATAAGCAATCTAAAATTTATCACGATTTACTGTTACTTATGTTGGTGATCCATTTAGTAAATAAATAAACTTAACGGACGATGAAACGGCGCGGCCCAGCTCAGCGGCTCAGCATTTATAAAACGTTTATTTTAGTTTTAATACGTATGTTAGCGTCATTTGTGAATAAAAAAAAACAATAACAACAATACCTTTTAACGTGTGTACTTTGTGAGCATCAACTCTTTTAGTAGCGAAGGTAAATGTATTTTTTTTCCACAGGTACTGGCAAAGTGAGAAAATTTCTGCTAAGATACTGATAAAGGTAAGATGGCCTTTTTATGTCCCACTGCTAGGCACGGGTGTTCCCCTCAACGGGGGAAGGCTTGGCTTCCAACCTGCATTGGAGCAGCAATGCGGGTTGGAAATTAATAACTTTCTCCACCCTTATGATCCCTAATATAAATCTTAAAAGCACAACAAAGCTTACAACAACTTTACCCCAATTGAGCCGTATCGAATAGCGAAAACACAATTTCAGATCATAAAAAATACGCAAGAAATTGTAAATTTTCCGGCAGTAATAAAAAAAATCCCATTCCGAATGTACTCATACCGCCTTTAAAGCCTAGCGGAACGTCCCGGCTTTGCACGGGTGATTGTAGCTTTAGTTTTTTGTTGTAATTAAAATAGCCTATATTAATCAGTGATAATGTAGCATTCGAATGGTGAAAGAATTTTTTAAATCGATTTAGTACTTTTTGAGCCAATTGGTTACAAACATACAAATCTTTCCTTTATAATATTAGTATAGATTCAGCTACAACTTTTTACCTGTGAAACATATTTTAGTGAAACCACGGGGCTCATCTACTTAGGTATAATAAGATAAGCTGGGTGCTTCAAA
>DWOP01000252.1:0-10136 GCA_018251135.1 Cephise aelius
AATTTTAAAAATAATAATATATATATCTTTATCATCGACGAACATTAAAGATGTAACTGTGAAAGTATGTACATTTTATCTTTATTATAGGCGATATATATATTATTATTTTTAAAATTATAGTACATTGTGTTATTATGACACGTATTACTTACTAAAGGAAGCGACACTAACAGTTTGTATAAAAAAGTTAGAGTCAAACAACTACAGCATATGTACTCCTGGCTATTGTTATGGTAAATGCCTTCGTATGTATTGAGAAACTTTTTAACTCTGCGCTACCCCACTCAAGAAAAATAATAAATGCGATATCTTATAACTTTTTTGTATCAAGCTCATCTAAATCGCCCCCCCAGGTGGCGTGCTAGCCGTTCAATCACATAAATTTGTTTGCAGCAGTACGTACATAATAATTCAATGTTTTTTTATACCTTATTACTCGCGAAGTTATCTTCAAATTTGAACATTGTAATTAATTCTTATTGAGGTAAATATACAAAAAAAATTTTTTTTTTCTAATCTGCCTTTAAAAAGAGGATCAATTTAAAAAGTTCGGTCTAATTAGGTAGTTACTGGTTTACGAATAATATGTTCTAAAAGCACTATGGTCCCAATGTATTATGTGACTATATGTACCAGTATGATGTTTTTTAATTCTACGAAATATACCTACATAGATACGATATTTATTACACTTTTGCTACATGATTGTCTAGGTAGTATATGCAATACACGTGAACATGAAATCATTTCACTTTCATTAAATTTATAAGATTATGCTACATTTGCGGAAAAATAATGGTAATGGACAGGTTTGACGGTAGGCACTAGGCTTCGAACTTTTTAAGTTGTTTCAGCTTATCACTTTTATAAATCACATATGTAAAACACGATTTTTAATCTTATTTTTTTAGCAATATCCAATCTGTGACTGTAAAAAAATATAATTTCGCTCAAGATTCATTTATAATTCTTTATGAATAATATGCTTAATTAATTATGAATTTAATATTACTCATGTACATACTTATTAAATATTATATAAGCTAAACGTAACTTATCAATTTAATGTCATATGATATCAAATTAAGCATTTTATAAGTAACTAATCTGTAATTATTAAAATATTATGCACATGGAGTGGCTTTTGCGGTTTTATCATCACATTTATTATTTTCACATTACATTTTTAGTTTTGTTTTACCACATTATTGTCAGTAATAATACTTTTGTCACATCTATTAATAGGAAAATGTCTGTTTTAAAACGTTTCCTAAATCATCTTCTACTACGATTGTTAGTACTTTGCTTTTAGGCGATAAAGTAAATGGAACCAAAAATCTTTTTTCTGGCAGAAGGTTGGTAAATTCATATGAATCTAGAACCATTCCATTTGATTCATCCCGAACCTCTACTATTCTTATTCCAGCCGTCGATATAATCATCATTTTATTTTTGTCAAACTTTAAATATCTCGTTATTGCTTGTCGCTCTCGGCCATACTCGTTATTAAACCATCGATGATATGATAATAGTACGGCACAATTTCTTGTCCAGTATATAGAATCGTTTCCATTCATTCGATTTACATTTCTTTTAGAATCTGTTAGTCTGTTAGTAATATTTGAATAGACACTAGATGGTCTTTGGATTGGTGTAATGTTAGGACCTCTTCTTATTATGTCAGATTTCGATAAAGATGCAAAATTTCCTAAAGTTGTTTTGCTTCTTGGCCCCAAAACTCTTAGAGGTTCTGCTACATTCATAGTAACACTGATATTTCGCTGAAGAGAAACGGTAGAATGTTGCACTGGTTTACCGTTATAATTATTCATATTGTCTTTTGTCAGCGCCGACCTTTTATCTCCGACTAAGAATACTCGATCAATATTATCAAATCCTCTCCCCATGATTCCATCCTTGGTGTGACCTAAGTCAAACGTGTGGCCTAATTCGTGAAACACAGAACCTAAAGTGGTTGCAAAACATCCTCCCAATGTACCACGATATCCACTGTCATCCATAAATCTTCTAGTGTTTACTGGAGATGAATCCAAAAATTTTGGTATGATTTCTTCTATTGTTGGTGGCCAAGTATACAAGCAGGCTGTCCCAAATAATGCCAAACCACCACCTCCTAGAGCAGCATAAGCTTCAGTAAAGGAAACAATTTCATCATGTGTCATTGGTTTATCGACATCAGTACCCTTAAATCTAGTGCATGAAATAAATCCTAAAAATTTTCTCTCATTACTTCCTAAGTCGGAAAGCATAAGTTCACGTCCAAAATGAGACCACAAATCTGTTTGTCTCATTTTACGGGCCTTGTTTACATTTAGGTTGCTTCTAAATACAATACATTCAGGCTTCTTATGATTTACTTCATGTTCTAACTGAAACGTTTTACGACCAACGCCACATTCAAATAGTTTTTCAGCTGTTAAACTTTGAATCAGTTTAGCACCGACTGCTATTCGAGAACATGCACTTTCTATAGAACTGTCAAAATCAGGAGGACATTGAAAACATCCATCATGACCTTGGCAAATAATGTACACGGGAGTAACTCTTAAATTTGTCTTTCTAGGTGCATACTCCAACATCAAAGTTTTTCGTTGATGTGTGTTGTACTCTAGACCAATAATATTTTCTCCTCTTTTAAGTTCAACTATCACTTTAAATTCTCTGTTGTAAACATTCCATTCTGATTCTCGCTGTAATCCATTGCAGGTTGTTATACATTTAATTTTTTCTTGATTATTACATTCTCCCGCTGTTATTAATCCTTTGATAAGTATAAGAGAATAATTAACTGTCTCCCCATTTTGAAAATTTGTTACGAAGATTGTAGAACTCTGTTCGTTTTTGTTATCTTCAGTCGGTCGGTTGTCCATCACCTGAAATATTTATACTAAACTTAAGGCCGAACGATACTCGTTTTTCTTTTGTCGTGAATCGACCTCGTCGTAAGCACGATGTAGAATTATTTTTTTGCAACATCTGTGTAATAATTAGGTTAAGCATACACAACCTCGACGGAGACAGAAGTCTCTTGCATTAGTTTTCAATCGCTTATGAGCTCATTGTTATAGAGAGTAGGCAAATGAATTTTGCCTTAGCATTTAAAGGTCGGCACAAACGAATAGTTTCGCAGTTAGCTAGGAATGACTCACCATGATGCAGTTAGCGTGGAGCGCGCGGAGCTGGCGCGTCGGGAGGACTGCGGGTGCGGGCGGCGCGGCGTGGCGGCGAAACGACGGCCACTCGCGACTCGCGAGCGTAGCGACGTGTCTCCTCTCCTCTGTTTCAAGTCGAATGTTCGAACAGTTATGGTTAAAGTGCGCATGCTCGCCGATGCAGACCGACGCGCCTCCGTAACGATTGCGACCGCCGGAGGCTCAGACTTTCTGTCTCCGTTCCCAACAGGGAAATTTTTGCGATAAGATGCAACGTAGGTGTGAACGTTATGTTTGTTATTGTCATCGATCTTTGTCCTGCTTGATTATTTATAGACAATTGTAAAAAATAACAAACTATGAATTAAGCAATGGTTATACAATACTTTAAGAAGAAAAGAAAAAAATCTTTAACCGTTGATGTCTAACTTAGCTGGTAGATATAAAGTAGGTATTATTTGTTGTTATAACTAAAATATTACGATCTAACTAATTAACTAATTATGTATAAAGAAGATTAATTTATATTTGTTATTTGATTATTAGGTACGTGCCATTCAGAATTCAAAAATAATAATATTTTGGTATACAAATATTTAACCGGATTTTAATTGCAACATAATAATAAACGTATTATAAGTGTTTTCATAAAGTGCACGAAAAACACTTACATGTTATTATGGAAATCGATGATTTAACGCTTTTCCATTTATCGATATCTTTATCCCAATCTTATACCTATGGTAGGCATCGTTCCTTTCTTCTTCAATTATACTTCTGTTCTCTAATAATCACCCACCGTTTAATTTAAAGAATTGTAGCGTAATTTTATATAGCCTATATTCTTTCTCAAGAATGAGGCTATCATCATCTTAAATGGTCAGATTTCAATAATTAGTCTTATATCTGATAGTTCCAGAGATTACCATGTACAAACAAACAAACTTTTTAGCTCTATTACATTAAAAGTACAGAGAAAATTTTAAATCATAGTTCACTGTGTTGGCTAAGCAGGATTTGGTTCTTCTTCGCATTCATTTGAATTGTCACTTCACATTCATTCATTCATTCATTCATTTGAGAGCATTATGAACAAATAGATAACAATCTTTAACTGTAATAATCTTGGAATCGTAAATGGACCCAGAAATAATAACCTTATTCTGATCAAAGTAATTATAAAAATACACCTTCTAAAGCGCCTGGTTCATTTTGAAGTAACTATGCTTACGAACGACAAAGTGCAGGGTGCCTTGTCAAGGAGTATTCCTTTATTCCACGATGCATTTTCACTGTATTATCGATTGGGAATATCCTTGTTCGTGAATGTTTTACCCCTTAAGGGTTATTAACCTTTGCACTGTCTTTGTCTCGACAACTTTATGTGTCTAGGAAATCCGACAAAGTGCAGAAATTTTCCAAGAAATTCTTAAGGAAATCGAAGATAGTCTGTAGATTTACTGTAAGTAGATTTTACTTTGTTTAGTACGGTTATTTCACGTTATATCTTAATTAATGAGATACTCAAAGCTTGCTGAATCATAAATTTAAATTTACTTAGGTTATTATCATATCGTTGCCATTAAAATTATATTTTCAAGTTGATTGTACGAACCCTATAATTTATTAGTTATGACAAAAAAAATACGTAAATAAGGTTTGCTTTTTTTATGGGTTTAAGTTTGTGAACTTTCAACCTGCTTGAACGCTTTAAATGATTAAGTGTTCAAGCAAGTTAAACAGATTTGAATTAAGAAATCTAATGAAATTAAAGATTTTGGCTATACAGGCAAAAACTTTGAAAAAAAAAACCGAATTCGAACTTCAAATTTAAATAAAAAAACGAATCATCAAAAATGGTTCACCTAGTTGAAAGTTCTGAGTTATCAAACAAAAAATAATACTTATTATCCTTTTTTTGAAGTCTGTTAGAATTTAAAAATAATACAGCTATAAAAATAAAATCAGGTTTATAAATTTCTGATGGAGCCACTACATCACACGCCTTTGGGTGTATCAACAGCTTGCATCCAAAGGCGATTAATGCCCTAACGGTTACACTCACATCGAAACTTTTGCCGCGTCTGGGGATGTGTGGTCGATTGGATTCGTCTGGCTGTTTATGAGTCTAGAAATAGCACATTAAACTAAATATTTACAAATTTTGCTTACTATTGTAACGTACTTCACTTAAAATTTAAAACTAGCGTCTGGTGAAAGTTAAGGTCCATAAATAAGGACAATAATAAATCTAGATTTATGAAAATATTCGATGTTTTTTATAAATTATTTTTTATAGATTATTCCTTATAACATCACGGTAAGATGAATAGGAGAGGAGCAGCAATAAAAAATATTGCGAAGACAGCAAAATTTAGAGCTTTCCTTGTGTGCGGTAAGTAACTATATTACGGTTTTAATTCTTCCACGCGGGCGGATCTGCGGGCGATTGCTAGTTAAAAATAAAACTTCATTTATTATGTTCATACTAACGCTGATGTTGACGTATTCGTATTTAAAGAAAATATGCAATGATTATAGAGGTATAATTTGTATAAAATATTTTAATTAAAGTTGAATCTTGTTTTTTTATGTACTATGATCGAAAATAAATCACTGTACCACTAGCAATTATCGATATACTAAGCAAATAGCACAGCGAAAAGCAAAGTAGGTCTACGACTGCGGCTGTGGTAGATAAAAGGCTCTCTATGAGAGGGGTTGAAGTGACCCCAGCGCTGTACGGGTTGATAAGTACCGCATTGACATGTCGCATTTTTATTCGTGTCATGCAGATTTCTTCGTTATAGTTTGTTTCGTTATTTAGAGGAAATTAATCGGAAAATTTTTAATGTTTTTTTGTAAACTGCAAATAGGTAAAATTTTTGTTCATCTGCACCGACTGGTGTAATTTCGGTGTATGCTATTTCCATATTAACCGGCCTTCACCAATGAAAACGTCGTAAGTTCTCATAAAGACCATCATTGCTGGACTCTCTGTTTACCGATGGACCGCAACATTATCTTTGTTTTTACATTATCACTGAGAAATACAAACTTATCTTTGCTTTTTTAGCTACGGAACCCTTCTTTGATCTGTGAACTATTGTACTGAAGCTACCTGTAGAACTAGGTTTTTTGTCCTGCCCATTGTTCTGTAGCGACCTACCCGCACCTCGACAATAAAAATGATGTCATACGTTTTTTGAATCACGCTATCAAAGTTTTTTCAATATCTGGTATATATACAAGCTCCGAACTGAGTCTGTCGGAGCACGGACGCTCCCCAGGCACGATCACCTCCCGCAGCGGGAGATCTCCCCTTTGTCAAAGTACACTGAAAAGTTATATTAATTATTATTGTCTTTATTATATGTTATACCTCGATACATAACCCGAAAGTCAACGCTTTACAATGAAATGTAACTATATAGGAAACTAGGTATGACCCTAGGAATTATCTAGGTACTATAAATTCTTTATCCCCGCCTCTTAACTCCGTACGCGCGATTTTAATTTTAAAGTTGTGCTCCCATTTTTCCCGAGATTCTGCATACGAGGTCCTGAATAATACCATGTACATACGAAATGAGCCAGCTGGCTACTGAATGTCTGCTTATAATGGAGAATAAAGTTACATGAAATTATCTCGCCTTCAAATGAATTTGGTAAACGAAATTTCTGTACTATGTGATCAAACTAAATAGAAATGACTTCCGGCCATTTTGTGACGTTGTAGCCGCTGTGAAACTAACTAAATAAATATTTTTCGTAAGAGAATTGAACAAAGAACCATGCTTGTTTTTGGCTCACTAATGCATACATTACATTCGAGTCCCTATATACTGCGTTTAAGCAAAGCAAACTATGTATTTTAATTGTGTTCGGAATCTTACGTTTAATCGAAACTGAATTGAAACGAAAGAATTGAATGTTCTTCTTATTTTATCAGGCCTAACGCCGTGTAAAAACAACGGTTCATGCATCCCCCTTTTAAACGAGTACAAGTGTATCTGTTCCGACGGGTACCAGGGCCGTAACTGCGAGGTGCAATTAAAAGTCGAGATGCTAAGCGACGGAGCGCCCGTTAAGTTCGACGGAAATAATTATTACTCGTACAGAAGTAGGGGGGGACGTAGGTAAGTGTTGCAGGTTTGTTTAACCTGCATTATTTTTAAAAACTGTTCTATGCTGTTTTACAATTAATGATTGCTTCTCGAAATGTAGCCTGATTAACTAATAAATAACAGTGTCCTTAGATTGAGTTTTCACATTCCAAATCGAATTTAAAATTCGGGCGTTCGATACAGAGCTTTTCACACAACTTATTGCTTATAGCAGATATCTAAGGACGCCGATGACCGCTCACCTCCAGGTAAGCCATATGTTCGTTTACTACTTAAATTACACATCCATCCATCCATCCATCCATCAGGCTCTGTCGTCCACTGCTGAACATAGCCCTCTTCTAATTGGCGCCACTCCGACCGGTCCTGTGCTCTCTGAAGCCAGCGGTTTCCCGCTGTCTTTTTGAGATCTTCCCCAACGGTTAACGGTCCTCCGAGCGATGTGGCCAGCCCATTGCCACTTGAGCTTGCTAATTTTGAGGGCTATGCCGGTGAGCTTCGTGCGCTTGCAGATTTCGTCATTGCGGATTCTGTCGCGTAGCGAAATACCAAGCATAGCCATATGGAGAGCCATAGCGCGCTGGGTGACCCTGAGCTTTCGAATTAAGCCTACAGTAAAGAACCACGTCTCGGTGCCATAGGTCAACACTGGCAATACACATGACTCGAACAACTTCGACTTCAAGCTTCAGACTTCATACTTAAATTACACACATCACGATTATCCTTAAGGAGTTTGTAACTTACTCTTCACAGCACGGAAATGGAAATTGGAACAGTTTGTCACAATGACGCCTTTCGTTTTACCAGAGGATTAATATTAACTCTGTATTTAAGTGTATAATAATCGATGCAGCTATTTAGTCGTAAAAGCGTAACAAATATACTGACAAAGTTATTGTCGTTTTATTAGTATTCATTATTCGCCAACCACAGAACACGCACAAATGGCATACCAGGTACATACACGTATAAAATCAATCTTACCATTAAGAATGATTACTTTTCAAGAAGTCCTAACGTTTGGAACTGTCTGAACTCAAAATAGTTGTTAATGCTGATGGGGTTTGCTAGCCACAACATTTTGAGTGATCAATTTCATTAAAAAACGTACATTTTTTACAATAACAATTTCGTATTATGTCGGTCAAAATTGACGTATGAAAAATACATTTTTCTTTTCGGCTTTCTCGTCAAATATCAATCAAAGTGTTTAGATAAGATCTAGATACTTTAGTTTAAAGAAGAAAAACGGTATTGTATTTTGTATAACTACCTTTTAATATGGTAAATACATAAATACACAAAAACATATTCAACTGCCATCCTACCTACCATAATACTATAATTATGAAAGTTTCGAGGTAATTGGACGGATTTCAATGAAAGTTACTGAAAAGAAGGTACTGTTTGTATTGGTACTTTGACCTGGAATGTCATGGAATGCCACAAAGGTTTCTGTTTGTTATAAAATTAGGCAAAGATTGCGCGGATTATACATTAAATCGAGCTATCGTTTCATAACTTTAGGCTTTACATGTCGCGTCATTCGTTTATTTGAATGTGTGTCAAAATTTAAAGTATAGTTCAGGAAAATCTTCATTCATTAAAATATTCATAGCAGTAGCGAGATAAAGGTTTAATTAGTAATTTCGGTTTGTAAATATGCAAATACATTGCAATGTTTTTATAATCTTAATTAAGATACTAATAAAACGGACTACTTGCTGTGTGGACGAAGCCACTACATATCTACCCTTAACATGAGTTTTCACATCAAAATAGAATACTGAATTCGTTTGATTTCTTCATACACGTACATGCAGCGCAACTAGCGACAAGTTTAGGAACTAAAATTTTGTAATACAAAATATTGACCGAGTGCTCGATATTCGAAATCGAATTTCAAATGTCATAATTCATACTAAGGGTACCGCAAAAAGAATGTAAAGTAAGTTAAGTTAGATTTATTATTTTTCTGTTGGATCTACAAAATCAAATTCAAATATAAATAATAAATAAAAGATGTAAATAAAACAAAAAGTGTCATATATCCTTCACTTCAGTATATTATGATCATTTTTACATTTTCACTATGACATAATAAACACACAGTTACTATTGGCAAATGTAAAGATATTGCTAGTTATTACATTCGAGGCTTGAGGTATACAGTAATATAACAAAATAATGTCAATAATAATATTCATGGATTTCCTCTAGAGACTTGTCTTGAGAACAATGAATATAATATTTAATTAACTATGCGACCCTAACATGAGGTCTGCCAAAACATTTCTTTTTTTTAATTTAGTACCAGATTTATTATATAACAATCAAATTCTAAAAGGGGCTGCCATCATAACATCCGTATCATAAAAGTGCAACGAATAAAAAAATGCATAAAAGGTGACCGGAGTTAGGCATTTAGGAGTATCAATAAAACCGAAAGAAAAATGTAAAAATAAATTATACACACGTGAACTTACGCATTTAGTGAGAAAATAACAATTATAAAATATATCTCTCAAGAGCTTTCATTCTCGTCTTAATAATTATATAAAATATAGGCATATTACTGATTCGTTCTGAATCAAAATTGAATTGTAACTTTATTTTCAAAATTCTAGGTTCATTCAATTTCCATTAATTATAAAGATTATTAATATGTTAAGAACAATAATATATCGCACACCTAGAATAAAAGTGAGACGACTGGAAAAAAGTAATTTATCAATAGACGAACAAAATGTATTGTATATATTTTTTTAATTAAATTTTGGGACTCTATATATTATATTCGAGGGTTTGAAATGTGTTATCAAACAATATC